>CM076584.1:141620995-141822730 GCA_034641835.2 Pinus albicaulis | reverse complement strand
CATGTGTGTGCCTTAACATGGTGTTTAACATTCTTGACTATTTTGTGTGTTTTGTAGGGTTTCAGCGACAAAATACTGTTGTAATTTACATTCTTGATTTCAGTAGCAGAGCACATCAAAGGACGATTTTTCAGAGACTATAATCATGGAGAATGGCCTGAGAAGGTAAATCGATAAGACTTCCATTAAAGAAGTGGGGTTCAAATCTGTCAAACCCTGCAAATCCATTCAAAGCACAGATTTAGCAGATGAAAGCATTAATGGAGCAGCAAAGAAATATCAGCAAATAATCGAGGAATTCAACGTCCAACATTGAAGATCTTAAATCGTAATTCAGGATTTAGAAGGCAGAGGGTACCATTCACAGATAAAATACCTCAAGGCTTTCTTTTCAGCACCATTTTCTTTTAGTAAAGGACGAAATGTTTATGTGACTCTACGGCTTTTCCGTGCTTCTGAAGAGATTTCTACCCAGTGCATTTATTTCAGTTAACAGGCCACAGGGTACAAACAACATTACAAATTCATCAAGCAGTATGGGCGTGCATGTTTCCACCATTTTTTTTTAATGAAGAAAATTAAATGTTCATCATCTACTCCCTTTTTCGAGCTTTCTTGTTCTCGTATAAAGCTCCCAAAGAAAAAATGATTTAGGGTTCCAGATTTTATCAGAAAATTATGCGGTGAAAGGTTTTTTGCATACATTTTGTAAAACTCTTGTATGAAGGCTCAGAGCCCATAGGGTCTCAGTGAGGAGGAGTTCCATCTGTGAAAGAGGATTCTGGTCTTTGGTATTTCTTAGTGTGTAACCTTCTCTTTTATGTGATTATTTTAATATATCATTTCATCTCATCCATCTTTCCTGTATCATGTTTTGGAATGTGAGTGGCTCACTCATTTTTGGTATGGATTTATCCTAGTTGATACCCATACTTGGATTAGTCAAGCGCTTTAAATATGGCTCATGCATGATATTCTGTTCCATTATTCATCTAAACTGTATTTCTGCTATATTAGTTGATTTGGGAGGGTATTTTTAAAACATTATTGTCATGTATGGATTCTTAGATTGGTAAGCCCATGCATGGTGGTATTGTGTATCTGGATATCAACTCAATGTTAACTAATATCTCCTCAACATTTCATTCACTACATACACCTTTTGATAACTTATTTCTGTGAGGTATTTATGAATTGGCCCTCTTTGCAGTAAACTCTCTCTGAATTGTTTGTTGCTTTTGTATTGGAGTTTTGCATGTTGCCTCTGCATTATTACTATCTCTATATCAGTTTTATGAAGGTCTTGGTCCCATTCAGATTAATATTCCTTGTTTTACAAGAGATTAGCATGAGAGCCTTCTATTTGATAACTGCCTCTGTTATACCATATGCTCCTTGCTAATATAAGATGTCCTAGGAACTGGTCTATCACAACTCTATGTTGCCTCTAGGAGCGAAAAAAACCTCCATCCTGTCCTTCCATGAAATATAATTCGAGCTGCCCTCAAGGGAATACTCCAATCGCAATCCGCTGAAAGACATTTCAATGAATTCTCAACTTCGACACCAAGAAAACACTGCAACAATTTCAAATTCCACCAGCACAAAACTCAACCGCTTCAATGCTTTGCAATTGCTCCAATGATCAATATCGCTCTGATACCATGTAGAAATTATATAAATGATATTTTATACATCCGAGATTCTCCTGATCACACACTATTTGACTTCATGCACAATACAAAATCTCTTCTACCATTGATCATTAATTGCGGAAATAAAATCAATTGCATACACACATTAAAACCATAAAAAATCACACATATGAACACAGTAATTTATGGGAAAGTTTAAAGCTGAAAACCCCCAAATATATATATATATATTATATGTCATAGAGATCATGTAACAATCATCATAAAAAACTCCTCACAAGCTCTCAGTACAATCTCCAATTTCTACACACTAATCAGGTCTGATCTAGCAAATCTCATGCTCCAATCTCTGCCACCTGCTAGCCTGCCTCTACTGCGCAATCACTACTGAAGAATGGCTCTGAATGAACTCGAATTTCCCCAGCCTTGCTGATGCAATCTCCATAGGCATCTCCATCATTGTGTGGTGCAAAATCATGCAACATTATAGTCACAACTGATAGTCACACTTGCTCTTTCACCTGCCTCTCCACTGGTCTCTACTGAACTATCCATGCACTGTAGTTAACTGGTGTATTCTTCAGTTGATTAATGAGTTATTAATTAGTGAATTAATTATTAATTAATTCAACCACTCTCACTAGTGTATCAATTAGTTAGACTAGATACAACTAGCTCAACTGTGTCTAACTGAGTTAAACTGAACACAACTCCACCAACTACTTCTACAACTCCACCAAACTCTCTCACATGAGTTCTAATTGAAATCTCCATGCAATAGCTCCACTTAACCCTTAGGAATAGCATAATTCCTTCTGTCAGCTCTTGTGCCACATCTGTGCACTTAACTGAAGTGCTCCAAGAGAATAAGATAATGTTTATAGTCCAAATATTATTAAGAGCTAATAATATTTGACATATCTATTTTTAGACTGGCAATCTAAACATAGATTCCGCCCAATATGTCTAAAAATAGAAGTCCATATATTTTTCCAACTTGACCAACCATCCACAAATAGCATCCCGCAACTCATAGAATATGATCGACATGTCTAAAAATAGACATAGTATAAAAATAGACTCTTCGACAAAAATCACCTATGTGGGTCCCACCTAGTTTAGGTGATCACTTTCCAACTAGGATCAGGAATGATGTTTCAGGATTCCTCCTTCACTATTTCTTGTTGCAATATTCAACAAAAAAACCTCCATAGCTCGCTGCTCTAGGGTTTCCTTTAGATGCACCATCAAAATTGAATTTGACAAAGAAGGGAGCCAAAGGGAGGAAGTTGAGGGGAAAGAGGGATGAGGGACCATGGGAAGGGATGAGGTAGAGGGGGAGAGAGAAATATAGACAAGGATGAAATACTTTGAAGGATATTCATCCCTATCTTATGAACTCCATAAAATGGCTAGTGTTGTTTCCCTTATATTTCTAACAACGTTTTTCCAAGAGTCTTTAGGAGTTTGGTGGATTCCTTTGAATATGTGACTGTTTATTTCTTTCCAAATAGTCCATAGAAAGAAGCCAGGGGTAGAGACCCAAGTTCTATTGACGATTGGGAATTGAAAGGCTCCATTCTTCCAAGAGGCTATGGTTTCAACAATATCAACTTGGGGGCGTCTACCAGATTGTCTGAATAGAGAGGTCATATTTGTCCAAAGATAATCAGTGTAAGCACAAGTGTTTAAAATATGAGAGCTATTTTCTGGACGGTTTTTGCACATGAAGGATATAGAATGTTTTGTTAAACCTCTATCTTGGATGTGATCCCACGTGGGCATGCTTCCCCTGAGCAACATCCAAAGGAAGTGAGCGAATTTCGACCATAATTTTGAATTTCATATTCAGTACCAGATCGAATCATTAAGGGGGAGAGAGTAAAAAATAAGGAATGATTACACCTCTTGAACTGTGAAAGTGATCACTGATTTTGGCCCCACTTAAGTTCAGCCTGAACCGGTATGATGTGAATTTTACTCTAACTTAGAGCTTTCTCCAAGATGGACCACTCGTCCATCGGGAGATCGAAGCCCCAATCATTATGAATTTTCCACATCCTCCATGTAGTACTAACTTCAGACGTCTTCCAATAGTGGGTCACTTGGGTGAGGTCACAATATTGTAGAATTTACATTAAAAATTGACAGAAAATGATGGTGTTTAAAGGTCAAAGTTACTACCAAGAATTCGTCTAGAACTTGGCTTTCCCTCTGTTATGAATCTCCCGAAAGGAATTCCTCTAAACAAGAGATTTATTTTTGTTAGCAAGGTTCCATATGGATGAGCATACAATGTTGTCTTGTGGCTGGAAATATGAAAATGTAATAGCCCGTCATTGATTTTCCATGTAAATAAAATAAGGCCAAGGTCATGGGACACATATTCCAAGTTGAAGGGTGGGAAAACATTATAGTGGGCATCACTTGTGGTTAATAATGGCTATGGGAATTGAAAATGGCATTGGAAAAGGAAAATAGCAAATAAATGACATTTAATTATGAAAATAAAGGAAAATGGGAGAAAAGGAAGGTGAAGAGACAAAATTTGTATGCAAAGGAAATTAGAGGAAAAATGAAGAAAAAGTAGACATCAATAATAAAAAGGCATCAGAGAAACAATTCACATCTTTTGGATTGTATTTTTTCAGTTCAATATTTTTTAAAGCTTTGAGTTTAGCTCTTGTTCATTTTTCTCTTATATTCTTGCACACATAGAGAATTCTTGGAGCATGCTTGGAACACTCTAGCATTCACTTATATTGGAGAAATAAATCTAAGGAAAGAAAGGGAGCACAAGGGGACAGTTGGATTGACAACTACAGTATGGATACTTTGCAGGTAACTAGTTGCATGTGTGATTTCCTTGTTGATTTTTTAATGCATGGTAAATGCATGTGGTTCCTTGGTTATGTGTTGTCATTGGCATGGAGATTTTCCTAGAGTGATAATGGTTTCAAACTCGCCTTTCCTTTTCTCGGATAGCCATGGTGTAGTGGGTTCCCCATTCTTGGAATTTCTGATTGGTTCTCAAGTTCCCTATGGCTGTGGGTTGTAACAAAAATTGTGGATCCTTGGAACACCTTGGGTTTCTTGGAGTCTGTGGGTTGAGTTACTAGTCCCTAGAGCCTTGGGGTTGGGAAAAATGCTCTGTAGCTCTGGAATAGCTTAGGTTCTATGAAGGTTGTGTGTTAAGTTACTACTACATGGAGCCCTAGTCAACTTGGGTAGGCACTGACTTGGTTGATGTTAGTGATTTCCGGACCGTATAGGTGAGATAATTGTGCTTGAGGGTTAAGGTGGTTTGGCCTTTGGAAACCCTGGTTGGTTTTTTTTTGGTTTAACCCATATGATCCCACATTCATTCTTGGAATACGATGTGAGTATTCTTGGCTGAAAGAGATATTTGGTTCATCCCAATCTATGGTCGGGTGGTACGTGGAAGTCCCTTACTTGGTTGGCATTTTCAAATGTTAATATGAGTTATTTTTCTATTGTGATCTATGAGCACTTGTACTAGTTATCATGTTGACATTATGAATGATTTATTATGGTATTTATTCTAGTTATATGTTGGTTATATACCTATTTATATGATGTGCTCTAGTTATGGCTCTTGTTCATGATTTGTTAATTTATTGGATGGTTGATGAATGCATGGACTAACAAGTGTTGTTGAAACTAGTTATAGAGGGCTTCGAGCCTTCTTGGTGATTCTCAGAAGAAATTCAGAAGTTTATGATGATATATGCATTCATGGCCTATAGATTTCATGTTTAACATATGTTTGGCGAAATTTTTGTTGTGTAATAGGCATGTCTTGGTAAATATCTTGTTTCTTGTTCAAGTTTGAATGTCTGGCATCGTTGTCATATTAATCATGATTCTGGAAAGTTGCAGGGAGTTCAGGGCAATGGTCTGGAAGCTTTCCTGAAAATGTTTCATAGATCTCGCAACCACATGCACTTAACTAAGAAATTTGGGTCATAACAACATGCATATATGCTTATGGGTTCAGTTGGAGGCTCATAACCACATGCATGCAATATTATGGGTGTGGTTGGAGGGTAAGCCTAGTGAAAAAGAATTCCAACTCAGGGATTGATCACCTGGGGTAGTTTGTAGGCTCCTAAGTGGTATGTAGTCCCTATGGGATGCCAGTTTTTTGTTGTTTTATATGACCCACTTCCATAAATGGAACTTGGAGGTCAGGTCATATCATAGTGGCACTCATCTCATGTTTACCTTGGAGAGCTTGTAAAAGTGGGTAAATGTGGGAGGAGGTTCTACAGGGTGGTATCAGAGTGGGTTTCATTTTCTTTGGGTGATATTTGATACCAAAAAGTGGTATCAGAGCTTAGAGGTTTAAACACTTAGACTAGATGGGGAAATGCATATTTTTATGCATGTATGTTAGTTGTCAATGTGTTTGTTGTGCATGCATTGTGATGGTTGTGGTTATGCATGCATATTAGGCCAGACATGCATTGTGAAGGTTATTATTGTAGTTTTGTTCCATCATGCATGATGTTGAGATGTTGATATGGTGATCTATATATATATATATATATATATATATATATATATATATATATATATATATATATATATATATATATATATATATATATATATATATATATATCATGTTAATTTGGATGGGTTTGTGCAGATGGGATATCCTCCCCCTGAAATTCATTAAGGTATGATTCTGACTATGTCTCTATTTTGTTTATCTAACATGATAGGTTTGCAGGAAATACAAGATCAGAGATGAAGAGAAAAATGGTGGATTATAGTTCAAATGACTCCCCTTACAAGCTTGATGTGAATTCAATGGAATGGGGCAGGTCAAGTGAGAAATAAGGAGAAGAGTTATCTCCTGATATAGTAGGTACATTAAGAAGTTTGAAGCAGAAATAATAAGTTTTAAGGAATATATTAAAAGGTTGATTGAGGCACAAGGAGGACTTTCCAAAGCTAAGGAAAAGCAGGCATAGGTTAATGAATTCATACTTCAGAGCCTTTTAGATTTACAGAAAAAAGGAAAATTGAGGATCAATCATGGATAGGAAGAAAATAATAATGGGGCATATGGTAGCAAGTCTTGATCAGGATACATGTTAGAAAAATATGACATAGTCAAAGGTGGAAGATATTTGGATATGCATTATAGATGAGCTAGCACTCAATGGTTTATATTCTAGTTCCTTTTCTGAGAGATGTCATTGTCATTACTTCTAACACCCTTATAGAAGGAGTGAGAAGCGGTATTTCCTAGAGGAGTTCAAGAAAGTCAAGCTTCCTACCTTTGATGTGGATGTGAAGAAAACAAAATAAGAAGAAGTAAGGTTATTTGGGATGAATAATTTCTTCGTATTTCATTTTTATTCAAAAAATATTTGTACAGGCCTGTTGTAGCTGCTACAACACCTTCCAAATTTTGCCCCCCTTACAAAATTTTGAGCCCCTAAGTCGACAAGATGAGGTCAAGCCTAAATAATTTTTTTCTAAGTCTCCAAGTCGCAAGCTTCTTCATTTTTTTTTTTATTACACGACCTTGCGACCCAGCAACCCAGGTCGCTGAGTCGTGGGATCACTAAGTCACAAACCAAGAAAATTTTGCAGTTTGCGACTTTGCGACTTGGAGACCTCGTGGCCCCCAGTTCGCGAGGTTGCGAGGTAGCAACACCCGTAATTTATGAATTTTGCGACCTAGCGACCTACATTTCTGGTGCACACGTGTGACCTTTTTATATATAGAGAGGTCGCTAGGTCGCATTTCACTCGCGCGAAGAAGAAGGAAAACGCCTCTGACAGTCTAACTGGAATGCGTTTTTTTTGGGTAAGTTTCCATTTCCTCCTACTTTTTCCTTATTATGACTGCCTGTTTCTCCCTCTTTACCTCACCGATACTCTTCAAAGCTTCATGCTTACCATAGGATTGCTTCCCATGAGACATGGCATGCTTATATTCCAGATCTATTATTTCTGCTCTTAGCCCATCCATGTTCCCCATCCGAAGCCCAATGCAACTTTGTGACCTTGCGATTATGCGACCTAGTCGCAAGTTTCTAAATCGCTAAGTCGCATCTCATTTCAAGTTGAACTACCAAGCGACCAAGCAACCCAGCGACCTGTTCACCAGGTCACCAGGTCGCTAAGTCACATTTCCTTGCAAATTGATCAATCAACGACCCAGTGACCTGGTCGCCAGGTCGCTAAGTCGCATTGCTTATTCAACGCACCCCTGCCCGACCCAGCGACCCAACGGCCAGGTCGCAAGGTATCTATGTCACAGGTTTTCCCATTCCTTTGGCCATACTTTGTTAGAGATAGCCCTGTTATTATTAATATGAAGTCTGTCTTATCGTGGGATGGTTTTCTGACAATACCATGTAATATTGAAGCAGAGCTAAGCTGCGTATCCATCTCGTTAGCCTCAAGAGACATGGGTCCCCTAGCAGTCTGAAATACAAACAAAAGTCCTGGGGTGGAAGTTGTGGAAGAAGAAGAGTTTCAATTTTTCCCTGCCCCCATGTATGTAGACTCAGTATGTACCTTTGGCTGGGGAGATAGCATGACCTGGTACCAAATATACCAGGAATTCACCAATCCCGATTTCCCATAGGACCTTCCAGATAGGCAGGTATATATACAAGTAAAACAGTCCAAGTTGCATTACGCAGGAGCCCACCTACCAGTATTCCCTTGTGCAGAGATTGTAGACTGGATCTTGCAGAGAGTCGATCCTAAGAACTGGGTTATATGGGATCATGTTGGGTATGTTGTGGCTGCTCTAAGAGGACAAGACGCCGAGGTGTATTACAGATTTCTTGCTAGGGTGCATACACTCAATGAAGAATGGTGTACCACCCATGCCGTGCCCATACCCACAAGCTCCAGCTACCTTGACGAAGAGGGACTAGATCAGTACCCAGAATGATAAGGCTTAGATCCGAATCCAGGTACAATCTAAGAAAAAGCTGGTCAAAGATCTGGAGAAGGTGATGACCACATATGATCACTTGATCAGTGGCATAGAATCAATGGCCGAGTTACATCACATTCCTCCCCTTAGCCCTCTGAGTGAAGATAGGACTTGGCAGCAAATCGATCAAGATATCAAAGCCTTCATGCAACCCATCGAGCAAGCAGCAGCTTCCCAAGATCTACAGGCATCAAGGGAAAATCTAGTCTAGTTTATTGTAACACCGATGCGAATCTACACTAAGTTGGCATCCTTGTCAAATCAGATTAATATCAAAATAAATACCCTGATTCCAAACACACTCGAATGCATACACATATTAAAGGAAGACACACCTCTGGTCACCTCGATTGTTGTCGATTATCAAGCATGGCAGACCTACCTCCGAGACCAGCTTCAAGTGATCGTTCCCGACCTAGAAATCACTCAGCTCATAAAATTATCAAGGCATTACACAGGTCATAGAACAAAGAAGGTCGCGGGTCGTAGAATCTGTCAGGTCGCAGGTCGTAGGTCACAGGATCCACCAGGTCGCAGGTCGCAAAATCCATCAGGTTGCAGGGCAACCCAATGGTCCGGAAGGTGGAAAGTCAGAAGCCCAAAGGGAAAGTCTTGTGTTATAAATACCTCCTTTGGGAAATTGTAAAGGACATTTTTTTTGGGACTCACAGAGATATATAGCATTATATAGAAGGACTACACATTTTTGAGTATGAATACAAGAATTTGTTAACTCCATTTTTGGATCTGATGTTGGTCAATGTGTGAACACTATGAGTATTCTGTTTTTAGTTTCTAACAACTTTTGATTAATGAAATCGTGTCTCCAATTACATAATTTATGAATTATAGTTTTCTAAACATGTGTTAATGGTGCTAAGTTTATTTCACTTTCTCAATGAATGTTAATAACTTTGTTTACTGAAATTTATATTATCACCAAATCCATTTAAGGAAGTGAAGGGTATTCTTCCATAAATAATTGTTTCTTATGTGGTTAGAACAATGTACAAGCATGACCCTAATGATATGATGTTGACAGCATTTCCTTTGGCCTCATGCTTTATAATTTAGCTTACTACGCATAGTGTTGTATGTTCATTTAATTCATCAATCATGTGTCTTGTATCATCTGAATAAGCGTGTGTGCACAGGTTTATAGAGTTCTAATGAGACCCGAGGAAAGGAGAACTAAGCAGTAGACGGACCCACACCTCGGACGAGATCCCTATTCCAAACGGTTTAGAGTCTAGTTGGGACATTTTACCAGGGAGATCCCCTGCTGTTGGCCGGACAGATTTTCCCGTCAACATAATTGGCGCTAGAAGGAGGGCCTATGGCAGGCTCCTAGCACACGAGTAATATTCCATTACAAACTCCCCAAGGGGAGGCCATACACGATGAAACTGGTCCTCCCCCTTTAGGAGATGCCCAAGGGGAGGAAGCTCCTTATTATGAGGTTACCAGGGATCAGTTAAGAGTTCTGCGCCCAATTTACCACAACCTCATCAGATATTTGCAAATCACTCCAGTCATGAGTTGTCTAACCCATACCAGGACCCCTGCAACTAACCTCACTCACAATGGTGCCCTTGTAAATTCCCTGCCCCAGTTGATAAATCTAATGGTTGACGACCTCGCAATGGCATTTGAGAATAATGAACCTATTACTGGGCCCCAAGGAGCAGAAGAGGAAGGTCCCAACATGAATGGACCCCATGCTGGCCCTTAGCCTAACCGGACCCAAAATGACAACACCCAAGTCCACATTCCACCAGGGGGGGTGAGGGAAATAGAGGCCAAGGGAATAGAGGTTGGGGAAACAGAGGCCGTGGCCAAGGTCACAATACCACCCACCACCATCAAAACCAAAATAGATTCCCCATATACAATTGGAGAAACATTAGAAATATGGAAAATCGCGGGGGACGTCAAGACGAGCACTCCCACCTTGAAGGAGAAGCATCCACGTCGGGTGCGAGAAGTGAATCTGAGTCAGAAATAGGGCATATATACATACCTCGCCATGAGCATTCCAGGCGTGTACAATCGCTTGCTTGGATGGCCCAATCTCCATTAGATCTCCAAGGCCCCCTTCATGACATGCCTAGACACCCTGAAAAACACCTTCCCAAGTTTGACCCTGAGAAAGGCACGTTGGCCAAAGACCACACACGCAACTTCTACCTTTCAATACAAATGATGAGAGTCCAAGCAGATGATGTCGCCTGTCGTCTTTTTCCCCATACCCTTGAGAACAAAGCAACCACCTGGTATCGGTCTCTCCCAAGTGCTTCCATAACTTCATGGGATCAATTTCGTCGCACTTTCCTTCAGAAGTTTTTGGAGGACAAGACCCCCTCCATGCTCCTCATGGAGTTGAGTACACTCAAATGCTAAAAGAAAGAGAAGGTCAGAGATTTTAATCAATGTTTTGCTACCATATTGAACAAATTCCCCCCCAACTTATCATTGGATGACTCCATCACTATAGACTACTACACAAAGGCTCTTCCCAGAGACATCACTGTATTCGTAAAGCGCGAGGCTAGGGCTACCCTTGCAGCAAATTACACCACTTCTCTTGCTGTAGAAAAGGACATGCTTTCCATAGGGGTCATCGACCATGAAGGTCGAGACGATCATAAACTTGCCTCGAAAAGGAACCAGTCTTCCACATTCAAAACCAGGGATAAGGACAAAGATACTTTTTACTTTGAAGGTATAGCAAAGTCCCTTAAGTTGTTAACCAATGAAGTCTCTATTCTAAAGAGAAAAGGCATTGAACCCGATACTGGCACCAAGACGCAAAAGCCTTTTTTCAGAAAGAATACCCCCACAGTTAGCCGATCCCCATCAAACACAAATGTTGTTCTTAATGTGGAAGAAATCGGAAAAGATAATTTTTGTTCTTTCCACCAGGTCGCCCACTCCAAGAAGACATGCCCCCAATGGATTGGCAGCAAGGCTGCAGTAGGGCATCAGCTCTTAGACAATCAAACCTCAGGGGAAGTAGGCGAAGACGATGTCTCAGAAAATGAAGAAAACCTGCACCCAGATGAAGAACCAGGATCTACCGTCCTTGCGTTTGATGTGATCCGCGGGGAAAGCACTCATACCATCACCAAAATTAACGTGGTCGATGATCATAAAGCCAAACCTATGCGAAACTATGGCCTAAGAAGCAAAGGAACGGTTCCTAAACAGTCCTTCGAAGAGAAGAGAAGGGACTTCTTAAGGAAAATCTTACCCCTAGGGAATGAGAACCAAGCTACTATTCTTGAGAAGTCCGCTCCTAGCAACACCCAAACAAAAAAAAAGAGCAAAATTTCGGTAGGGTCACCCAAAACCCCCGTCGAGACTATTCCACACTCTGATTCTAGTTATAACATTGTTGAGGACATGAAGAAAAATAGAGCCAACATCTCTCTTTATGAGCTCGCCTGCATCACCAACCAACAAGAGCTTATTCTCAAAGCCTTCGCCAATGCCTCGACAACCAAACTCATGAGCAACACATCTGCCCAAGCTAGTGTAAGCCTCCAATCTATTGTGAACGCTATAAATGCGAACTTTAGGGGATCTACTCCCCCCTTTCTCCTATCTTTTGAAATATTTAACTTTAGCATTTATAACTTCCTAGTCGACTCTGGCGCATCCACAAATGTCATGCCCCTGTCTGTCTGCAAGAAGTTAAACATTCGCCCAGAGAAAACTGATGTTAGGATTATTCAGCTCGATATATTGCAAGTGCCCACTGTAGGTGAACTAAATAATGTCATCATCCACCTATCTTCCGACTCCAGAGTCCGCTAGTGCATAGACATAGTAGTCGTAGACATCCCGGAAGCCTACGGTCTCTTGTTGAGCAGGGACTGGTCCAGTAAGCTACAAGGGTACTTCGCTACTTATTGGTTTCACCTATGGCTTCCATACAAGGGTCGAAACAACCAAATCAGAGTTGAGAGTGAACCTTATATGAAACATATTGCGACCGACTTGGACGCTACCAATGAACCTGTCAGCTTTGCCCAAGAAGAGCTCAACATGTGTTTCTTAGATGCCATCTTCAGATGTTACCGTCCCCCTCAGTCCCCGGTAAACCCAGACGTCCAATCAGAACTAATGCTCATCACTGAAGACCAAGTTGTACCCATCATAAACCAAACTGAAATCTCTCCCCAGCCCACGGTTCCAGAGAAACCAGAAGACGATGTATGGAACTTGTATTATGATGGCTCCAAGATGCATAACGAAGCAAGTATGGGCTGCATCCTGTTGGACCCCCAAAAGAACAATTTTTTGATCTCATGCCGGCTAGAATTTCAATGCACCAACAATACTGCCGAATATGAGGCCTTAGTCCTCGGACTCAAAAAAGCATTGGACCTAAAGGTGAAATTCTTAAAGGTTATCAGAGATTCTGAAATCATTACTCGCCAGGTACGCAATACCATCCATTTCTTATCTCTGCACTTGAAAGCTTACCAACAAGAGGTATGGCGGGAAATTTTTGCTTTTGATATGTTTGGTATTAAATCTGTGCTTAGGATGCATAATGTGGTAGTTGATACTCTGGCTAACGTTGATGCTAGATTCACCCCTCTAAGGGATGGTTTTTCTATTAAAATAGTGTATAAACCATTTGTGCCAGAAAACATCACTAATTTACGCGTCTTTGATGATGACCAACAGGTACTTGAATTCATGCTCAACACCGAGGTGTTCAAAGATGCAGTGATAGAAGAAGCGGACCATGATCAAGCCTTGTAGGAAGAATGAGAGAAATGCAAGGAAAATCCCATGCCTAAGGGAATAGTGTCACTTGAAAAATTGTTTGATCTGCAGAACCGTTTCCGTGGACCCCCCAACACTAAAGTACAGAGCTCCACTCTGGCACATCAATAGGTAAAATTAGGGACAGATAAGGACCCAAAGTTCGTCAACCTCGGGAAGGATTGTTCCGATTAGGAGAGGCAAGCTTTCACTGAACTGTTCCAAAAATACCGAGATGTGTTCGCTTGGACGTATGATGAACTGTGTACTTATGACACTCAAATTATTTAGCATGTGATCCCTATGAAGGAATGAGTGAAGCCTTTCCAACAAAAGCTAAGAAAAGTGCACCCTACGCTAGAACCAATGATACAAAAATAACTTAAGAAGATTTTGGATGTGCGCATAATATTCAAAGTCCGACACTCCACTTGGGTATTGAATCTGGTTCCGGTATGAAAAAAATCTAGTGAGATCTGTTTGTGCGTGGATTTCCGAAATCTAAACAGAGCCTCAGACAAAGATAACCACCCAGTTCCCCCTATGGAATAGATACTACAAGACGTATCCAGATCGGAGATGTTCTCGTTGTTGGATGGTTTTTCCAGGTATAACCAAGTACTGGTAGCTGAACCTGAAAAATTAAAAACTACGTTCCGGACTAAATGGGGGACTTTCGCTTTTAGGCACATGCCCTTTGGATTGATAAATTCTGGGGCGACATTCCAACGGGCTATGGACATAGATTTCCGAGGTCTAATGGGACAAAGCGTGGTAGTATACTTGGATGACGTCACTGTGTTTTCAAAGCACAGAGGTGATCACTTACATCACCTCAAGCCGATTTTCGAAAGATGCAGAATGTATGGGATCTCACTCAACCCAAAGAAAAATGTCTTCGCTTTGCCTAGGGGAATTTGTTGGGTCATATCATAACCAAGAACGGTATATTTGTAGATCTTGAGTGAGCGAAGGTCATCGCTCAGATTCCACCTCCTAGTAGCAAAAAGGCCATGCAATCCTTCCTTGGGAAAATCAACTTTGTACGGAAATTCATATCAAATTTTGCCCAAATAGTTAGGCCTTTGCAAGGGATGATTAAAAATAATGCAAGTTTCAAATGGAATCCACCCGAGAAGGAAGCATTCGATAAGATCAAGTAGGCCATTGCAGAAGCACCATCCCTCCAAAGCCAAGACTTCAGCAAAGGTTTCATCTTATATACCTTTGCCTCGAATTCATCACTCATGGCTGTCCTCACATAGAAAGACGTTAACAACAATGAACGACCCATATCATTCATGAGTGTCAGTTTACAAGGTGCTAAACTGAATTACCCCGAGATTGACAAGCAGGTTACGTAGTATACAAAGCGGTCAAGCATTTCTAGCCATACATCTTGAAGAACCATGTCACAGTGTTTGTCCCTCACCCAGCTGTTCGCTCACTTTTCGTGCAGCAAGAGCTGGGAGAACGATGAGGAAACTGGATGAAATGTCTCCAAGAGTATGATTTGGAGTTCAAATCGGCACATACTGTCAAAGGTCAAGGACTCTTCCAAATGGCCGCGAAGGCTGCAAATTCATGTGGGTGCGAAGAAGAATGCTGGGAGCAAGAAATTGAAGTGTATCAGATTGACAACGTGCCTCAGCAGGGAAACCTTTCTTGGTACTCTGACATTTTGAAATATTTGGCCCACGGTGTTATGGATCCTGTTTTAGCTGCTCAGCAAAAACGGGCAATAAGGCTGAAAGCTACATGCTACCAGTTAGTACAAGGAATAATTTTCAAGAAAAATTACAATGGAGTCCTACTACGCTACCTGGAACACGATGGAGCACAAACCGTCCTGACCGAACTACACGATGGACCAGCTGGAGGGCATTATGCAAGTGATATCACTGCCCACAAAATCATGCACGCTGGCTACTATTGGCCAACCCTCTTCAAGGATGCTCACGCATATGTCCGGAAGTGTGTTCAATGTCAAAAATTTGCCAACCAGGAAACACGGCCAACCACTCCATTATAGTCAGTGGCAGTAGAGGAACCTTTTCAATAATGGGGGTTGGACGTGATTGGAGAAATCTTACCGCACTACTCCAAGAAAAATTGGTATATCCTCACTGCAACCGACTATTTCACTAGGTGGGTTGAAGCGATACCACTACGCCAAATCAACTATCAATAGGTAATAGAGTTTGTCACTCATTGTATCATGACCAAGTTTGGCGTTCCAACCTCCCTTGTTTTTGGCAATGCAACTTATTTTTTGTCTTTCAAGTTGTATGATTTTGCTTTGGAAAATGGTATTGTACTTAAACACTCTGCAAACTATTACCCCCAAGGGAATGGGTTAGCCAAGTTGACTAATAAGAACCTTATCCACATCATCAAAAATACCCTATTTTCCCACCAACAAAACTGGCATAACGCCCTCCATAACGCCCTTTGGGCTGATCGGGTCACACCCAAATCTTCACTCGACACCTTCCCATTTTTTCTTGTATATGGAAAAGAGGCCATCCTTCCTCCCCACCTATCTCTCCCAGCCCTCCAGTTGTCCCAAGAGACCCATGGCACCCGATGCCCCACCTTGCAAGCCCGAATCGACACATTATTGAAACTGGAGGAGGAAAGGAAAAAAACCCGAGAAAAAATCACCATCCAACAAAGTCGGATTAAGAGATGGTTTGATAAAAAGTCCACTGAGAATAAAATTTTCGAAGTAGGAGACCTTGTTCTTAAATGGGATAAAGCTCACGAGGAGAAAGAGAAACATTCCAAATTCCAAGCCCTTTGGACAGGTCCATTCCAGATTAAAGAGAAGCTAGGTTCCCACACTTTCAGATTGCAAACTCTAGAGGGAAGAATCGAGGTTCTCCTGGTAAATGGGCATGAACTCAAGCACTAATTCACTTAATGGCCCTAGGAGGGCCGTCACCACCCCTGTAACATATTTTGTTGTTTTCTTTTATTTTAGTTTTTAGTTTTTCATTTCCCGCAATAAAAGCGCTTATTCAATCAACACCTTAGTAAAAGTGTCCTTATAAGAACTTCAAAAGGCGGGAGGCATTGTAGAAGTCACGCAATTGGCATGCTATGCCAGGATCTGTGCTAATGAAAATTATTTCCTAAAAATCACAAAAGGTGGCAGGAGCTTGTCTGTAATTGACACCCAAAGGTAAAACATGACCTAGTCCAAGCTACTAAGCATAGATAGCTCACCTAGCAAGCTTGAAGGGTGTCTGTGAAAAGAAAGTTGGTTAAAGCGGTAACTAGACTAAAAGGGAATAGGACTAACTTTGGGTGACACAAGGATATATGGTAAAAACTAAAGTCCTGATACAGACCAGGAGCAACCTCTCTTGCAAGTAAAATAAGTTGGGATCCCTCATCTGCCCAGGCAAAATTTCCTCTATCAAATAAGTGCCCTGAGCACATCTAAATAAGTGCCTTGAGCACATTTAAAATAAGTGCAGTAGCACACCAATAAAGGGTAAAGGATTGAGAAAGGCTTCTTGTGCAGAGAGGTGATGCGATGACTCCACTGGAGTACTGACCAAGCTCACCGGCAGCAGAGCAACGTCCGTGACTCCTAGGCAGTGACTCTGCCAGGACCGCGAGGTTCGCAGGCAGCGGAGCAACACAATGAGGAAGAAATAACTATACTGGATCCTAGAAATCCCTAAAGTGCTCCAATCCTTTTGGTCTAGAATTCAAAATTAAAAGCTCTGTCAACTAGCACCTAAATAGGCAAGCAGGCGAAGCAACCTTGCAAGGTACAAAAGGCAAAAATCATGGAAACCTAAGGGTGAAAGGAACAGCCTGCTAAGGCCCCCTCCCCCCCCCCCCCCCCACAAAGATAAATCATCAGTAGATATTCTGGACTCTACCAATGAATCGCCATTTGTTGTAGCTGCTACAACACCCTCCATATTCCCCCCCCTTACAAAATTTTGAGCCCCTAAGTCGGCAAGATGAGGTCAAGCCTAAATATTTTTTTTCTAAGTCTCAAAGTCGCACGCTTCTTCATTTTTTTTTATTACGCGACCTTGCGACCCAGCGAACTAGGTCATTGAGTTGCGGGATCGCTGAGTCGCAAACCAAGAAAATTTCGTAGTTTGCGACTTTACAACTTGGCAACCTCGGGACCCCCAGGTCTCAAGGTCACGAGGTCGCACCACCCGTAATTTATGACTTTTGCGACCTGGCGACCCGCATTTATGGTGCACACGTGCGATCTCTTTATATATAGAAAAGTCACTAGGTCGCATTTCACTCGTGCGAAGAAGAAGGAAAGCGCCTCCGACAGTCCGACTGGAACGTGCTTTTTTCAGGTAAGTTGTCGTTTCCTCCTACTTTTTCCTTATTATGACTACTTGTTTCTCCCCCTTTACCTCACCGATACTCTTCAAAGCTTCATTATTACCATAGGATTGCTTCTCGTGATCCCTGGCATGCTTATATTCCAGATCTATTATTTCTGCTCTCAGCCCATCCATGTTCCCCATCCGAGGCCCAGTGAGACTCTGCGACCTTGCGACCATGCGACCTAGTCATAGGTTGCTAAGTTGCTAATTCACATCTCATTTCAAGTTGAACGACCAAGCAACCAAGCAACCTAGTGACTCGGTCACCAAGTCGCCAAGTCGCTAAGTCGCATTTCCTTGCAAATTGATCAATTAGCGACCTGGTCGCTAGGTCGCTAAGTCTCATTTCCTATTGAATGCACCCCTGTGCGACCCAGCGACCTAGCGAACTAGTCACTAGGTCACAGGTTTTCCCATTCCTTTGGCCATAATTTGCTAGAGATAGCCCTATTATTATTAATATGAAGTCTGTCTTATTGTGGGATGGTTTTTTGACAATACCAGGTAATATTGAAGTAGAGCTAAGTTGCGTATCCATCTCGTCAACCTCAAGTGACATGGGTCCCCCAGTAGTCCGAAAGAGGAAAAAAAGTCCTGGGGTGGAATTTGTGGAAGAAGAAGAGTAATTTTCCCCTGCCCCCATGTATGGAGACTCAGTATGTACCTTTGGACAAGGAGACAACATGACTTGGTACCAAATATACCAAGAATTCACCAAACCTGATTTCCCAGAGGACCCTCTAGATAGGCATGTATATATACAGGTAAAATAGTCCAAGTTTCATTACGCAGGAGCCCACCTCCCAGTATTATCTTGTGCATAGATTATATAATGGATCTTGTAGAGAGTCGATCTCGAGAACTAGGTTATATGGGATCATGCCAGGGATGTTGTGGCTACTCTAAGAGGACAAGACGCCGAGGTGTATTACAGATTTCCTACCAAGGAGCAGACACTCAATGAAGAATGGTGTACCACCCATGTCGTGCCCATACCCACAAGCTCCAGCTACCTTGCCGAAGAGGGACTGGATCAGTACCCAGAATGATAAGGCTCAGATCCGAATCTGGGTACAATCTAAGGAAAAGCTGGAAAAAGATCTGGAGAAGGTGATGACCACATATGATCACTTGATCAGTGGCATAGAATCAATGGCCGAGTTACATCACATTCCTCCACTCAACCCTTTGAGTGAATATAAGACTTGGCAGCAAATTGATCAAGATATCAAAGCCTTCATGCAACCCATCGAGCAAGTAGCAACTTCCCAAGATCTACAGGCATCAAGGGAAAATCTTGTCCAGTTTATTGTGACACCAGTGCGAATCTACACTAAGTTGGTATCCTTGTCAAATCAGATTAATATCAAAAGAAATACCCTGATTCCAAACACACTTGAATGCATACACAAATTAAAGGAAGACACACCTCTGGTCACCCCGATTGTTGCCGATTATCAAGCATGGCAGACCTACCTCCGAGACCAGCTTCAAGTGATCGTTTCCGACTTTGAAATCACTCAGCTCATAAAATGATCAAGGCATTGCACAGGTCGTAGAATAAAGAAGGTTGTGGGTCACAGAATCTGTCAGGTCGCAGGTCGCAGGTCGCAAAATCTACCAGGTCACAGGGTAGCCCAATGGTCCAGAAGGCGGAAAGTCGGAAGCCTAAAGGGAAAGTCTTGTGCTATAAATACCTCCTTCGGGAAATTGTAAAGGACCTTTTGTTTGGGACTCACAGAGATATAGAGCATTGTATAGAAGGACTACACATTTTTGAGTATGAATACAAGAATTTGTTAACTCCATTTTTGGATCTAATGTTGGTCAATGTGTGAACACTATGAGTATTTTGTTTTCATTTTCTAACATCTTTTGATTAATGGAACTTTGTCTCCAATTACATCATTTATGCATTATAGTTTTCTAAACATGTGTTAATGGTGCTACTTTTCTTTCGCTTTCTCAATGAATGTTAATAAATTTGTTTACTGACATTTATATTATCACCAAAACCATTTAAGGAAGTGAAGGGTATTCTTCCATAAAGAATTGTTTCTTCTGTTGTTATAACAGTGTACAAGCATGACCCTAATGATATTCTGTTGACAGCATTTCCTTTGGCCCCATGCTTTATAATTCAGCTTGTTATGCATAGTGTTGTATGTTCATTTAATTCATCAATCATGTGTCTTGTATCATCCGAATAAGCGTGTGTCCGTAGGTTTATAGAGTCCTACTGAGACCCAAGGAAACGAGAATTAAGTGGTAGCCGAACCCACACCCCGGACGGGATCCCTATTCCAAATGGTTTAGAGTCTAGTTGGGAATTTTTACCAGGGAGACCCCCTGGTGTTGGCCAGACAGATTTTCCAGTCAACAAGGCCATTTTGTCACATCTCATAAATAGGCCTCCTAATGGGATCAATAAACATCCTATTCCCCCTTGTCATCATCATTACACAAAGCCCTAAGCATGCATCCTTCATTCCCTGGAGTTTTTTCCTGAAACTCCATCATCTAAGCCAATTTTATCACCAATGCTACTTGGCCTGTTGTTAGAAAGCTTTCACCTACATGTTGCTCCTATGTGGCCTTCGTTGATCACCTACAAGTTTCTCTCATTTCCACCTGCGTCGGTTCTAGAAATTCAGGAAAAAGAGATAAATTTTGGAAACTTCCTCTTCTGGAAGATTTCATAAATTTTTACAACCATTTACCTTAGATAAAACATTCAAATCATATCTTATCCCTCTTTGGAGTTTCCATCCCTTATCCTTTGATCCAATCCTCCAATCAAAGGTGGATCTAAAACCTCCGATTGGTAATTGGATAAGAACTCCCAAATTACCCCACCCCTCTATATATTTATAGCCTTCCATATGCAAGAGGTTTGATTTTGGAGAGTGAATTTACCCTTATGCTGTTGTGGTTAGAGGTATCTTTTCATGCATTTAGGGTGATTGGAGGTGCACATTGTGACAAGGAAAGTACATGACAATTTGGAGAAGTTCTTCTACAAGATCAACACATATTTATGGTTGTAATCTCCTCCCATTTATATTAATGCAAAGAGTTATGTGTTTTCCTATATGTGATGTTTTTATTTCATGTATTTCAATACCATGTTGATCTATTGAATATAATACTTAGATGATAATGCATATATTCTAAATTTTATTGGCTTGCGTTATCTAACTGTGCAAGTTATAATTTTGGCAATCAAAGCTAGAATTGGAGAATTCAAGCTAAATAATGAGCGAAGCATGCAACCAATTCTAGGTATGATTCATTCCATCATCTATTTACTTTAAGGAAAGCATTGGTTTCCTTGTCTCTCTGTTGTTCTAGGTTAAGCACCAGACCTAGGGGAGATACTTTTGTCCACAATTGTGAATCCCGCATAAGAAATTGGTGACCTTACTGGGGAAATTTGTATTCTCTTGGTGGTATTTATTGTCCATTGTGTTTTATTACCTCTTTGATAGACCTTTGATGCTTTGATTAGTCAAGAAAAAACCTAGGAAGTTCCTTCATTGAGTCTCATTTGAAATTTTTGTGTTGAAATCCTCCATCTTTGGACCAATGCTCCCCCAGTGCCTCTGACAGAGCATTGCACCTCACCTGGGCCCACTTTGGACTAGCGTTGAAAATCACTGGTGTGTCTTCTGTACCAACATTGGCCTCTATTTTTGCACAAAATTTGCCTTTTTTTTAGTGTCTCTTTGATAAGCCTACTTCCAGCTGGCCTTCCCTGATTATTGAGTGCCTTCATGTGGTCTCTATAAGGCCTCCATTTGGTTTTCATTTATGTTTGATTGCCTTTAGTAAGAATTGGTTTTGATTTTTCTTTATTCTTATCATTAGGTCACTTTCAAATTGATTTATTTTGGTCATTGATCGATTGGATGAATTGTTGTTCTAGTCCTTTTCTGAAAAGTGATTTTGAATCAATGATTAAAACTTTTTGCAACTAGTTTTCCTCATTTTGATAATTAAGTGTGTTGGAAATTTTTTTTTTTTCATTTCCATTTATGGTTTTGTATGCGCATTGATATAAGAGCAATCACATTGAAAGGGTAATTGCATCTTGCATATTTTTTGTTGCATGTTGTATGTTTCATACTGATTGTTTCTTCCCTTCCTTAGCTATATTTTTATTGAAAGAGAAATATTTCCATTTTTTCATGCTAGATTTTCATTTTAGGATATTCAAGTGCATTCACGGTGAGCCCAAAACTGAAACTTAATCAAAGATAAACATTAAATTTTATTGAATTAACCTAACGAGAATTTGTAACATTAACACAAACACTTAGAGGTCGTTCCAACATCGTTAAATGTAGGAGTTGTCATTGTTTTCCAACATCGCATCCCGGGGATGATATCTCATTCCATGTATGTGAGTGTATAGGATCGTTCTCCACATACCTTTGGGTATATTGGACGACGCTCCATGCATGTAAAGTATAAAGGAATGATGCCATTGAAATGTTATGCATTAGACAACACTACTACGGAATACAATCCCACATACCATTGAGTATATTTTGGGAGTCCCCTATAGGTTGTTATCCATCCATAGGTAACTGAGTCTGTCACCTTGTATATCATGATACACTGAACATAGCATTCAAGGAGATTGGTTGGCGTACGTTAAGTCCTTGGTTCGCCAAGATGTATATTGTAGTTCACGGTTGGTTGGTAATCCTTTATGCCTATGTTACCCTCTTTTTGATTTATTTCATTTTGTGTTAATAAAATTTATTATCCAATGTGGAAGAAAAAAATCCTCTACCCAGACATTCACGTAGAATGAAAAATAAGCCTCCTCTTCCACCAGAGTCTACTCCTGGTCATTGTTAGAAGCAAAAGAAGACATACACTACAAAATTAGGAACATCAGGAACTACTTTTGGCCCTCCTTTTGATATTGATCTGCTATAATCATTTGTCCCTTTGAGTCCCAAGCCTGATTTTACTTCTACTCTTGAAAGTGACACCGATACAATCGAAACATAAGTCATTGAAACTTTGTTTCCTAAATTTATTAAACCTGACTTTCCTGAGTTAGAAAATTTTATTCCTAAGGTTGTTGAACCTGAGGAGCCTTAGCCATATTCACTTTCTACTTTAGGACCTTCTCGTTCCCTTCATTTGTCTCAGACAGAACGTATATATCTTGGACCCGATGGTGAACCTCTTCCATATGGACTTGTGAGTATTAAAGAGAACCCACAAGAATAGCCTTATCCTTCTACTCCTGTTCATTAGGAAGGACACCATTTTTATCATACTAATCCTATTCCTCCTCTTCAAACTTCGACACAAACTCCTTTGCCTTATTCTTTGGTCTTATCCATGGATATCTCACAACAATATTCATTGGGATTATTAACCATGACTAGAACTGATCCGATCTCTCAGCCTATGTCCACCACTATTGTTTAGACATCAAATGTTGATTCCTCATCTATGTTTGCAACATCACCAAAAACACGTCTCTATGGTGGCCCTTCCATCCCTCCTAGCTATCGGTATTTATCTGGTACTTTTTCTGATGCGGCTTCCAGTCCTTGGACCTATCCCATGTCATATAAATTGGGAATAAAATATGGTACTTATATTATGATTTTCATGCAATTTTATACTCCTCCTCCACTTACATCTACATTTGAGAAGCAGGAAAGCCCTTATATTAGTGGACAAGGTTACCTTCAATAACCTAACTCTCCTTATATTGGCTACCCTCCATCTGGATCACATTTTCCTCCATCATCCCCTCCTCCTTTGGTAGGGGGAAACATGTTTTTGGTATACCTAAAGTTGGTAATCAACCTTATTATAGTCCTCCTTATCCTGGAATGGTTGCCAGTATTTTGAAATCTACTTTTCTCATTCAACCTAGTTCATTTTGGGACCAATTTTTGAATCCTCAACCTGTACCATCTTCGTCTCAAATTACTATCCATCCATAAACACCCCAATAAGCTCAAATACATGTGAGCCAACCTTTATAGGTTTTATTTGAATCACAACCTCTTCCATTGGTATCTGGTACTTCCCAGTTCCCACTCACCTATAAAGCACAAGGTACCTTACATTCTCAATCGCTTAGATAGGGTACTCCTCAAGTTTTTATAAGACAAACCATTCATAGTATGGTGCAGTCCCAATTGAACCCACCTTATCACGAGACAATGCAAACTTCCATCAGGAAGCAATATAGACCATATCAAGGCATTCCTCAAGAACCCTTTCAAGGCCAACAAATCCAAACTCAACCATTCCAGCAACTTCATGATCACCTTGGGGCTGGACAACAAGGTCTCTGTTATGAAGGTGAATCCTCTCTGTGGACAGAGACGATCAATCTAGCCCTAGAGTGGGTCTAGTAACAAAAGGATAAACTAGAGTGTAGGCTCCTAATTAAAATAGACGAGGTAGATTAACCAACCTAGAGTCCAACACTGTTGTTGTGGTTGTTGTAGTGGTGACCTATTGATTCATATCTTGGCGGGTCACGATCCCTCCGCAACGATGCTTGGATACCTGCACAAGATCAAAAAACAAGAGAAACATACAAAACAACAATCTCATCCATAACTACTAACCAGTCAAGGAGGGCTATGAATATTTCATCAAATAAAATACATCAATGCAAAATGGGAACCAGACAATAGTTATACATGTGTATTGATAGAAGAAAGAGTTACAACCAAGCCTTGACGTCGCGACCTCCTTCAGTGGGGTTCATTTGAAGTGTGTCTCAATGAATGTCAAGGGAATTCGAACGGGATGAAGGAAAAATCCTAAGCTTTCTCAATAGGGGGTCTCTTCAGTTCTATATTTTCTAGCAAAGAGAATATAAATCTCTTCAGCGTTTCTGCAACAATATGTTCAGTTTAACTCGCTCATCAATGGCAGATGGCTATATTTATAGAGGGAGAGGAGGAGGTTGGGATCCTTAATATGGTGGAAGGGAGGCCTTATCCCTTGGGAGGTTTCCCCAAAATGTGGAAACAAGAGGCCGAAGGAGGCAAGCCTTGGTTATTCAGTCGAACCACTCCCTAGCCCACGAAGTTGTTATGATGGAAAATTCGCCTCTATTTTTAAAAAAACTTTCCATAAATAGATTGGCAGGGGTATTTAAATGAGACAGAGCACCAGCTGGCATGGGGGCCAGTGTTAATCTTCCTCATCGACACGAGGGCATAACGGGATACCAGCGCCAAGGCAAAAACAAATTTTTTTGATGGTCTGTTCAGAAAATTTTCAACAGAAGGATTATTGTACTCATAGCAAGGGATGCAATGATGGTATTTGCAAGGCATGACACTTTATTTTGGTCATAGAAATGAGCCTCCAATGTTTGGGATGGGGATTTTAGGGATAGTGAAAAAATGTTGTGTAACAAATGCCCCATAAAGCATGAGGTCCGAGAGAGAGGAAGGGGTGAAATGCTTTACAAGAATGCGTTCGAACCAAACACCACTATCAAAAGACATGAAATTACAAATACAACTGATATCTCTGATACGTGAACATGTGGCATGGGAAAAACCATCCATAATAGAGTATATATAAACTGAGATCCGAGGTATGGACGCAATCATTCAGCAGTAAAGATCAATAAATAGACTCAGGTATGGTTGCAGCCATCCAATCGAAAGAGTCATGTAAAAAATCATGATAAACCATAATATCCCGCAGCCTGGATCTTATCAGACAAAACCCAGGGTCTTGCACTCCATCTCGACCCAAAAAAGTACAAATTAAAGCATGCGAATATATGAGCTGAAGTCAAACATGCAATAAAATCACCTGATTACTAGCCAATAATGAAAGTTGTTAACAGGTACGAGAGAAACCACCAATGATGACAATGGCTCTCAAGGTAAAACAGGTACAATCCACAGAATGTGAACAGTGATCTGGCATTGAACACTCGTAGAATCACCTGATCGAAGGCCAATGATGTGGACCTATCGTCGAATGCGAAGAACCTGCCATTGAGGCATGCAGGCTCCAAGGTACCAGTAGGAAGTCTCTAGACCAACTTCCTGGATAATGAGCTGAAGTCGACGGGAAGTTACTTGGTCGAAGGAGGGCCATAATGTTTCTCATGTAATAAACACGAGATAGAGGAATATGATGAAAGTGAATCAGGACCAACAGAGAATCAGAGGGAGGTTGAAAACTGTAGAGGCAAACTTCTCTTGAACATATCAATGCCACGACTCTGGATTTGGCAAGATTTGACATCAAGGGATCTGAGGTCATGATGACGTGGAAAAGAGAAAATGAGAGGTCAAAAAAGATTACACAAACCCATGAAGGAAAGAATGACGAAATGAGATGTCCCCAACCTAACACGAATGCAGATGAGTGCCATGTTCAAGAGCGACATACTGCCGACACAACTAAAATATGGTTCAATTTTCCCCCACCATTTCTGGCGAGTACCCCAATTATTTTTTAAAACAAGATTGAAGGGGATAACATATGCTTGTGATGTAAGTTTTTCCTTCGGAGAAATCCATCCTAGTACATTTTTCGAGCCCTAGGAAGGAGGAACTCAGTGAACATCATGGTGACGATGTCCGATGTCATCAAGGTTTAATGAGTCTGACAAAGGGATAACTTGATGTCTTTTCATGTTTAGAGAGTTTGAAAAGAAGCAAAAAAGAAAACTCCAGCATGTCCCTTTTCATAAATAGTCTCTCAAATCCGAAAAGGTAGAAAACAATATCTGAAAGAACCTCTTAGTTGTGATAGGCTAAGGTATTCATTTTTCGTAAATAATCTATCCTAGCCCGAAAAAGGGGTAAACGTATACTGGGTAGATATTGTTTCACAACCATTTAACGAGTTCAAAATGAGAAGAGTCTTGGAAATATTTTCATTTTTAGAGAGTCAGAAAAGAACTGAAAGATGACTCCAGTAGTGACTTTTTCGTGTTTTTACCAAGTCCGAAAAAGTATAAAATACAACTCGTTACTTCATCGCTATCTCATTAAAAACCTGTCGCTGCACAAGAGACAAACGTAAAACCCATTTCTCGAAATAACATAGCGTAATAATCGAAAAAAAATGTCTTAAACTTAATTAGAGTTCTGAAAAGTTATAAAATGCCAAAAATGGTAAAAAAATTTACTTTTCACTTTTACCTCTTGTGGAGTAATAGTTACCCATTTTACACAATGATTTTGTGGCAACAATAGCAGGCAATCCAGCAGGCCATTCTTGAATCCGCCAGTTCTAGGTAAGAGCCAACATCCTTCCCCACATTTTAAATCTTATTTAATTACCTGTAACCTTCAATTTTAATTTCTGAGGGGAAAATTGTGAAAACTAGGGCACGAAGGTTGACGCAGGTTTCGGGCATGGACTCGCGCCAACCGTCCGATTTTCTGAAAGAAGGCACATCCATTGGCGCGATTGTTTCCCAAATAGTCACGCCAACCACGAAACATTTTTTAAACTCACAATCCAAGCTTTATGAGCCTAAATTTCACAAATTTCATCTTTGGATTTGGCTAATAATGTCCATATGAACATGTTTGCTGGTGAAGAGAAGCAAAATGGTGATCGAATGGAAGGAAAGGGAACACAATGAAGAAGACGAGCTCACCATGGATAATGAGAGGTGCATGGAAGCTCTTAGAGACTTTGGACTGAAAAATTTCTTCATGACACCATGCCTCAGAGCTCAATCGGAGCTGCTGCAATACATGATCAGCATCTAGGACAAGGATCAAGAAAAATTCATTCTTCGAGATCAGGAACTTGAGATTGATGTTTCAGACATCTATTTCATAACAAGACTATCACGGAGGGGAGAAGAACCAATCTTGACTGGTACCCAGCCTACCATGGAGAACATGAGCATGGTAATAGACATGGTATGTCTAGGGGCATGGAAAGGATAAAAAAGCGGGAAGGTGTATATCCAGACTATCCTGGATTTAGCATTGAAGGTAGTGCTACACATGATCACACGAGCTGCGGGATCAAAAGCACCGCACGAAGCAACAAAAACACAACTACTTCTTACTGTAGACTTCTTGACACCGACCATCTACAACTGGGAAAAGGCAGTAACAATTAATATAAAACGACAGCTAACAAAATGAAAGAAGACCAAGTTGAAGCAGTTGGGTTATGGGTTTATCCTGGTATTGTTCTTCCTGGAACGAATACTAATATTTCAGCTTCAGGAGGTGATAGTCCCGACACCACCAGCACTGGAACCACAGATGGCCCAATGGGAAGCTCTGATGCCAAGATCAGAGGGTGGTTAGCAGATGTCCTGGAGACCGAAATTCTTCGATTGGCTCTGCCAAAAGTTGATTGTCGTGGAGGATTGGCCCTACTCTGGCACTGATTTCACTGGTGTTCCAAACCTCCCATTCCTAGAAGGAGAGGATTGGGATTAAGCACTTGGTAAGACTCATTTTTAATTTTTATGAGTATTATGATTTTTTGGTATGTATGTTCTAACAATTAATATATGCATTATGCAGATGTAGGCCCAGAGAGACCTATAGGGATGTCTCCAATAATGAGGCAAATACCTCACAATCTCTATGTTTCCCCTCAGGGTGAGGAGGAGGAGATTGTGCACAACTTAGAGGGAATTTCTCGTGGGGTCCCACACTATGCACGATTTGACAATGTTCCTCGTGCGTATCAGAGACACGCTATAGGGGTATTAAACCGAGTTCACCGCTTGCTGAGGCGGCTTATCTGAGCAGTGACATGCTATCATGATCATCATGCTGATTAGACACCTAGGCTTTATTTCTGCAAATTTTGAAAGACATGACGTCTGAGGATGTAATAGAAACACACATATTTTTTTTGAAACTTATGGTGAACACTGATGCAAACATTCGATATATATATATATATATATATATATATATATAATTTCCTATTTTATATGAGTCCCTCATGTGATGATGATTTTACAGATTACGCAAATGTTTATCCAATACAATGTTTGCCACTGTATCAGTTAATGCATTCATTTGTCTAGGAATATGTTGATATGTGATATAATCAAAATGTCTTTCCAGCAAACAAACACATAAATAAAATCTTAAAATGTGAGGGTTTATAGCTGAATAATGCCCATTAAGTTGAAGAACAACAAGCTATTAGTCTAGATTCATAAACAATGCACTAATGCTGAGGGTAATCGCCTTGGTTAACAATTCAATGACAACACTATATTCAGCGACATTTTTTGTAGTTCATCCTAGAAAAATACCTTGTAGGTCATCAACTCACCAACAGGATCATAAATCACCCAGGCTGCCGAAGAAAAGTTCCAGGTACTGTGGGAAGCACCATCCGCGAAACCGACATAAGGGGTAATACACATCTGCACAATAAGCAACAACCCAATAACCAAGAAAACGCTTGCAAAACACACCAAGCCAAAAATGTACAAAAATGAAAAAAAACACCTATGTACGAAAAACATGCATAGATAACTCATGCATAGTACTTCTTGAGATCCAACCCATTTTTGGGCCGATCTAAAGGATGACCTTCGTAATCAATGAGCTCATAGGTCCCATTCTTCAAAACGCATTTAACAATGTAAGGCCCATGCCACATGGGTTGAAATTTTCCTGCCCCTAGCTTATCATGAGATTGGTTGTACAGGAGGATGAGGTCTCCTTCTACAAAGGAGCGAGGGGAAACTGACTGGTCAAAATGGGCTTTCACCCACTTCTTCTGTGCCTCGATGACCAAAGCAGCAAAGCGATGAGTTTCATCCAGCCTTTCTAAGTAGAGAAGATGCTCTTCTTTAGGTGAAGTGTTGGGCAATAATTCAACAACCAACTTGAGTGAAGGTATTTCACACTCAATCGGAAGGGTAGCTTCCAGACCGTAAATAAGCTGGAATGGAGTGAATCTAGTTGCATCCTTGACTGAGGTTTGGTATGCCCAGAGAGCTAAAAATAACATGAGATTCCAATTGGATTTGTGTATCCCAATCGTACGTTGAAGCATGGTGACAAGAAATTTGTTCACAGCTTCAACCTGGCCATTGGCCTGAGGATAGTATGGCATTGAGCTGTCGTGACACAAGCCAACCTGGAAGTCAACTCTACCACCATATAATGCCGAAAATGGGAACAATGATCGTTAACGATGGCTTGAGGGACACCAAACCTAGAAATGATGTGATTGATAATGAATTGAGCGACTATCTTACCGTCGATGGCAAGTGTAGGCATTTCTTCGGCCCATTTGGTGAGGTAGTCAACGACTAAGATAATATAAGCATGCCCCTTGACTGAGTGAGGGTTACACGTCATAAAATCGATGCCCCACTTCACAAAGGGACCAATGATAATGAAACGGTGGAGATGTGCAGGCTGCACACGCATCTTGCGTTGATAAACCTGGAAATCATGACATTTTCAAACAACAACAATGTAGTCTTTGAAGATAAAGGGCCAGAAATACCTAGCATGAAGAATCTTCTGTGCAGTGGCATAACCAAACATGTGACCGCTACAGGCACCACTGTGACAATCATTCAGAACTTTCTTAGCCTCCTTGAGAGTCAAAAACCGATGGAGAATGGAATCGACTCCGATGCGGTAGAGTGTATCTCCGAAAATACGATAAGGTTACGATTGATGGCGGATGCATCGGCGAGAATCCTTCATCAAATCAGATCTAAAGGTGGAATTTTGAAGATATACGATGATATCACCATACCAAGGATCAAGGGTGCTATTCAAAAAAAGTGTATAATCTGGAATGCGTTCTTCAGAACCAGACGGAGCAGAGTTAGAGGGAAGGGAGCAGATCAAATCAGCAAAGATGAGTGATTTATTTGACTTGGAAGTAGTAAACAATCCACTTTGAGTATTTCCCCCTAGAAATTATCAAGACAATATATAGGTCATCAGGTTGAATTCCGAAATCACAGTCACAGTACACAATAGAATATAATGACAAAAATGTTGAACTTCTTGAACCGCAGCTAACGCTAACTTCTCGACATGAGCATAGCACGTTTCAGTATCGAGAAGGTTACGAGAGAGGTAATAAATAACATGCTCGTCATTGTCATCATCATCTTGAACCAGAACCATGGCAATCGTGTTGAAAGCGGCAGCTAAATAGAGGGAAAAATCATGATGATAGTTCGGAGGATGCAACAGAGGAGCGTTGAAAAGCAATGTCTTCAAAGCATCAAAATAATTTTGGGCGACCTCATCCCAAATGAAAGGGACACCCTGCTTTAGTAATCGTATGAATCCTTTAGCTACTTCGGCATAGTTAGGTATAATACGATGTAAAAAATCAGCCTTCCCCTGCAGACTCTGCAGCTGATGTAACGAAGATGGAGAGGGGAGATTAATAATAGCCTTGAGTTTGAGTGGATCAGGGTGAATCTCGTATTTGAACATGATAAACCATAAGAGTCTACTGGAATCAATGCATAAGATGCATTTGTGCGGATTGAGACAGATATTTTAGCGTCGACAACGAAGAAATATCTGATGAAGATGGTTAGGATGATCCATACACTTAGCTAAATGAGCTCGAAGGTCATCTTGATAAGGCTGAACGATGTGCTTAATATAGTGAAAAGCGTATGAAATCATTCACTGAAACATGGCCCCAACATTCTTCAAGCTGAAAGGAAGTTTCTTATACGTGAAGGTACCCCAAGGATAGATGAAAGTAGTCTTATGCTGATCAGTTGGGAGACTGTTAATCTGGTTATAGCTAGAAAAGTCGTCCATGAGGGAAAAGATCTCACTCCCAACACAATCATGAATGATTTGATCAATAAAGGGAGTAGGATAATTATCCTTGGGATAGGCCTGATTGATGTCATGATAATCAACACAAACTTGAATGGTTCCCTGTTTATTATCTACAAGGACAATGTTGGACACCCATTCTGTCAAGGGAATCAAGTAGATGAAACCAGCGTTGAGAAGTTTTTCAACTTCACGTTTAATGGCGGTAGATTTCCGAGGGTGCACAGGACGAAGGCATTGACGAACAGGATTCAAACCAGGGTAGGTAGGAATCTCATGCACCATGATACTGGGATAAATGCCAGGAATTTAGTCATAGGACCATGCAAAGGCGTCACGAAACTCGCAGAAAAGGCTAGTATAAACTTGAACTTCATCGGAAGAACAGGTGACCCCGAGGTGGATGTTCTTGAAAATTCCCGACTTGACGAAAATGTCAATAGGCATTGTTTGCGTAATGTTACTCAGGTTACCCTCCATAAAAACTTCATGTGTCATAATAGGCATTTGAATCAGAGGAGAAGGAACCTGAGATTCAAACCTCTCAAGACACGTAGACATGGCGTCGAGGCTGGGCATGAACAAGGAATGATGATGACTACCATCCCACGGTAAGTCCTTGAGAGACATAGTTTCCATGATGGCTTCATCAGAGGGAAATATCTGTTTCAAGGGGTCGGATGAATCCTAATTTTCAAGCCAAGGGGATTGAGAATAAGCGTTGAGAGACACGCTCAAAGGAGCATGATCAGAAGACGGAGGTTCCAAAGCCGCGATGAGTTCACAATAGTCAATCTCGATCGGACTCAATGACATTGAATCTCCAAAAGAATTGATCTGTTCAGGTGAAGGAAGGATCCATGGGTCATCAGACCGAGATATCATGTTGATCTGAACAATTTTGGGTGGAGGAAGGGGAAAAATACCCATGAGGGCAGGATCTTTGAAGAGACCTGGCCCAACACTCTCGTATGGAGTAGGAATCTGATCCACATACGGAACGTTGTTCTAGAAAGAAGAGGTGAAGAATGAGAATTGGTCAACAGTAACAATATTTCCTTCGTGCGGGAATTTCAGAACACGAAAGAGAGTAGATGGAACACATAGCATGGCGTGAGTCTAGCTGCGATCGAGGAGAATATTGTAATTGAGCTTGGCGTCAACTACTTCTACCTCAACATTAATTGTTTTCCCTTTCAAGGTAATCGGTAAACTAGTGAGAACACCCAAAGGTTTTGATTCCCTTCCATCAAATGCTTCAAGGGCATTTGGTGATGAGTTCAAAGTCGCAGAACCAATGGATTTCTAGCAAGAATATGACACGATGCACATAGACGCACCTTCTTCCACAATCGCTCGATGGATATTGAGACCATCAATATTTTTTTTTATAATGAGCACAATTTGGTGCGGGAGTCATGGAATGAAATTCTCTAAATCAAAAGCAAGAAGGCTAGTATCAACAGGATCAACCCTGCCAATCACAGATAACAAAGCCTTCCGTTGAGATGGAAAAATCTAAATCACTTCGAGTGCAGAAATTGTAGATGGCGCCTGAGCCAAATCCTCAACAATACTATAATGTTGAGCATCACGGGCGTTTGGATTATATGAATACTTGCAGAGTACTTCTTTGGAGGGTGGTCGTACAAAGGGCTTGGTACTGGGCCTTTCAATATGAAGAGGGCTAGAAGCAGGCGGAGGAGGAGGACCATCAGTGATCTCTTTCCCCATTGCCTGACGCGATTCGATGTAATATTTCGTTCGAGTAGCAAGAGAAATGGATGCAGAACTGTTCATCATGAACACCTGAGAGTCAAATGGGGCAGAGGACTGAGGTTTCTCTACCATTTGAGTCTGCTGAGATGGAAAAGGTTCTTTAAGAATAGTTGTATTTCCTTGGGTGCCTTTGAGAAATCTACTTACTTTGGCTCATCAAGGATAGTCCTTGGTGTAGTGTTCTTCATCACAGATCAAATAAGGGTACTTCGGCTTACGTTGTGAACCATCATCAGCACGAGGCTTTGAAGAATCTGGTTTCGAGGTATCAGCTTTGGCCTTACCTTTACCCTTCCTTTTCCTCTTGGAAGTTTTATCTGCCGGATTGGCCTGAAAGACATTGAATTTCGAGCTTTTACCAAGATTCAGAGTGGACTGAGAAGCAACATCATTGGAAAGATTAGATTTTTTCTTCCCAGGATTTGAAGGAGAATAATTTCGAGAAGTCTGAGACACGGAACGAATAATACCATCAACGGATGGGGTTGTTGGTTCTTTACAAGTTCCAGGTCGAGGGGCATCAGGCAAGATATCATACAACGTGCCAGACTGAGAGTACACAAGATCAAGGTACTGGGCACGAGCAATGGCCTGTTCCTTGGTCACACATGCTCCCATAGCTATGTCTTTCACGATCTGATTGAAAAAGGAGGTAGTGAATCAATCAGTTAGAAGTTGATAAGGAATATCAAACTTGATCAAGCGACAACGACGCCTCCATTCATGAATATGATCCAAGATATGAGTGGCTCGGTCCCATTTCAAGGATGTAAGGAGATGTGTCCCAGTCTCATAACAAACCAGTAACTGAAAATGAGTAAGGAATGCCATGGCGAGAGAGTTGAAGTCCTGAAAATGCCACGAGAAAGCTCAATGTACCACTTTGCAGTAGCACCAGTAAGATTTCGTTGGAAAAGATAAAGTCGGATGGAATCGTCAACCCAAGAGTTAGAGGAACACCATAGGTGGTAAGTCATAACATGCGCTTGGGGGTCTTCGCTGGACTTGCCCTCAAACTTAGGACAATCACCAGGAATCTTGGTCGGAACTAGAGGTCAATATGGGTTATGAAATTGGATCATTCGTAAGATTTGACACATCAGGAATTTCCAACGTACCGAGAAATGGTAATTAAGGAGTAAAAAGCACTGGAGGTCTCTGATAAGGACCTACGTTAAAATTCCACCCAGTCTGCGAGAAATTCTGCCCCCATATGTTTTGTCATGGAGGATTCTGACCATAGGGGTTATAAGCCTGATAATTCTGCTGATACTAGGGTTGAGGACCAGGATACTGATTCTGAGCATACCATTGGGGTCCTTGCTCAGCAACATATGGATTTTGTTGCAGAATGTAAGAATGGCCTTGATGTTGATTATACACCAAATGAGATTGATTTTGAGGGTAATAAGTGAAACCTTGGGGCACAGTATATACCGGCTTATATTGACCTTGAGGGTAATAAGCCCCTTGAGGTTGAGCAGGTGGACCCTATTGAGCAGGTTGAGCAGGCTGCTGAACAAGTGGACCTTGCTGAACAGGAGGACCCTACTAAGTTGGATAAACAGGTTGAACCGGTTGTTGAGAAGGTTGGGCAGCTTGAATTAGCTGCAGATGTTGGGCAGGCTGCCCCTGCAGAGTAGGTTGGCCTAGATACTGAGGGCCACCAGGTTGCCCTTGTATAAAAAGTTTGGCCTGATGGTGGAGATGGACCAGGTTGTCCTTGATGACTAGGTTGACTCGAAGCAGGACCATAGGGTTGTCCTTGTTGCAAATTTTTTTTGCCATACGGAGTGTACAACTGTCACTATTTTACAAGAGGTTGTCCCTATGGTGGATACATTTTCCCCCTAGCAAGATAAGATGTTCCTAGTTGAGGCTGACTTGAAGGATTATAGGGTTGTCCTTGTTGGACCGAAGGTTGACCTTGCGGGCCATAAGGTTGTCCCTAAGGACCAAAGGGTTGTCCTTGTGAGCCTAAGGGTTGTTCCTGTAACACAGGTCCTTGATGAGTAACAGTCTAATAAGGATTTGCCGAAGGAAAATAGACAGACTGATTAGGATCGACAGGAAGCAAATAGATGGGGTTACCAAGAGCATCATAATGACGAGGAAGATTGACAGGAGCTTGAGGCTGCTGAGAACCCTGAGAGTTCTGTTTCTGAATAGCCAACAATACTCTTCAAAAGTAATACCGCCAAGAATCATAGGGACAGTCGAAGTCATGCTAGAAGCATACGGGGCCTCGGGAGAATGAGCATCCAGAGAAGGAGCATATCGTTGGTGAATTCCCAACATGTGCTCATCAAAAGTACAGGTAGAAACCATAGGGGTAGTTGTAGCCGCACCAACAGGTGTAGTCTCTGGAGCACGAGCTTGTGATATGCTCAGAACCTGATTGACAATCCACATGAGATTAAGAACAATAGACCTGCGAGTGTGAAAATATCCTGATGACTGAGTCATAACAACTGGCATATACGAAGCCACATAGATGGTAGGTTGGACTGGGATAGACGTAACAGTGACCGATGAACTCAATGTCAAAGGTGACAGTCCCAACGAAAGGAGGACCAAACTCCTTGGGGGATTTGACGTGCTGGATTGTGCTATGAATGCAACACCAGACATAATATGACTCAAAGTTCGATAACCGGGTGGAAGTGACACCGATTGCAGAGAATATTGAACACAAACATGTGGGAGATCTCCAGGGAAAATTTGATATTCCCCTGTAGAAACAAGCATTTCGTCACTGCCAACAGGACTCGAAGAATCCATATCTGATGAAGCTATAAGATTGTCAAAAATATGATGAGGATTAGGAGGTATAGCAGAAACTATAAATGGTGATCCCGAGGTAAGAGGAGGAAATTCGTCCTCATCCCCAAAACCAGACCAAGCACCTGGAGGAGGCCAATTGTACTCAACTGACTCTTCAGGGGGAGATCGGGTAGCAAGAGGTAAAATAGTCAGGAGAATAGGCTACGAAAACTCGACAGACCTAGTGGACTGAGGGGTTTCATATGAAGCATCAATAAAGGAACTACCACTAGGAGGTAGTGAAGAATATGACAAAACTAGTGGTTCTACCACTATGACTGTATTTCAAAACATAAAGGAAAAATAGATAATCAAATGAAGGCTTCAAGATCAAAGTCTAAGGAAAAACAAAAACAAGCCAAGTAACAAACTTTTAACGGGCATGTGATCATGGGTAATTAATTTTACGACATTGAAACCGAACTTTGTTGTTTCATGTTTTAAGAGTCAAGAAACAGACAAATATGACTCTAGTCACTTTAAAGTTTAAACGAGCGTGAAAGGACAAGTGCTCGATGATCTCTTCTCTTTTTAAGGAGTCACGAAAAGATCAAAGTGATTACTTAGGTAATCTAAGAAAGAGGGTGTACCAAGTTTCCGTGAACTACCATATACACCTTGGTGATCAAATGAAAGAGAAATGACCAAGGACTTAACATACATGCAGGTAGTCTCCCCGAATGTTGTGTTTGGTGTATCATGGTTACAGGACGACAGACTCGGCTTCCTAATGATAAAGGATTTGAACGTAATGTGGTCTCCCTTTATATACTCGATGGTACGGGGAGCACAAGTCTGTACAAGCGTTGTCTAAAGCCAGAAGGTGAACGACGACTACTAGGTTTTAAGACGCCGGAACATGTCTCTAGCCTAGACCACTAAAATATTCGCGTTAGGTTCCAATGTTTCCTTAGGTTAATTGAATTGATTTTATAGTTGATGTTGAATTAATGTTTCAATTTCAAGGCCTTACCAAATTTTTATCTCAAATTCCTAAATGAAAACTATATGCAAAAGAACACCATTTTCCATTCAATGAACGCTAATTAAGAGAAGGATAGAGATCTTTCAAACAATAGAAATAAATGAAATTACACGAAGAGATCTTCTAATGCATCCAATACAATCAAGCAAAAAACGAAAAACTCTTTCCTAGATGACCAAGCACTAGTTATGCAAAAGAAATTTTCCTTGTTCATGCAAATGAAAGAGCGCAATTCTTTTTATTTTCTCAATGAAATGAAGCACATAATGCACTAATTACATGAAAAAAAAATAAACACTAGTTCTAGGATTGCAAATGTGAAGAGCTAATCCGAATGATTCGATGAAAGCAACATAAACACAAAAATGCACTCAAACCAATGGAGCACTCTTCCAAACAAAGAGAAAGCTTTCGAAATGATCCAAACAAGCTATGTGATCTATGCTCGGAACGATGAGAAGAAGAATCAAATGAAACTCGAAATGATCATTCAACCAAAAAAACGTTCAAAGGATCAAGAAAGACTTCAATGCAATTGATCAAAGGATGAGACTGACAAGAATCAAAAGGCTTGATTTCCAATCAAAAGGCTGAGTGATATAAGACACTCAGAAACCCTAAATCTAAACTGCACTGATAGGAAAATGGATGAACAACTGAGAAGAGAAAGCTTACGACAGTCAAAAAAATCCCAAGAAAGAAATTGCAAATCAGAAAACCACCCAGAGCCAAGTAGAACTGACCAAAAAATTCAAAATAGAGGTGAAACCAAACCCTATAGGATTCAACGCGATTGTGAGGTGGTAATCCGTGCCAAATAGGGGTTGGCACTAATGCAACTCAAGCAACATGCACCAATTGGCGCAACTGTTCAATCAAAAAATGCGCCAAGCCAGATATCTATGGGAGAATAGGAAAACCAATGAACAGAGGTCAATCTTGACTCTCTGGAGTTGAACAAGAAGACTCTAATCAATCAAAGAAGATAGAAAAGACAAACAACCATGCAAATGATTGAAGTCGACTTGACAAGGGAAAAAAGTCAAACTCACACTGAATCCTCAGTGGAGTCGCCAATTTGTTATGAAGGTAAATCCTCTCTACGGACAGAGACAATTCGTCTAGCCCTAGAGTGGGTCTAGTAAAAAAGGACAAACTAGAGTGTAGGTTCCTAATTAATGAATGAAACAGACGAGGTAGATTAACCAACCTAGAGTCCAACACTGTTGTCATGGCTGTTGTAGTGGTGGCCTCTCGATTCCTATCTTGGCGGGTCATGATCCTTCCACAGTGATGCTTGGATACCCACATAAGATCAACAAACAAAAGCATCATACGAAACAACAATCTCATCCATAACTACTAACCAGTCAAGGAGGGCTAAGCATATTGCATCAAATAAAATACATCAACACAAAATGGGAACCAGACAATAGTTATACATGTGTATTGATAGAAGAAAGAGTTACAACCAAGCCTTGATGTCGTGGCTTCCTTCAACAGGGTTTAGTCGAAGCACGTCTCGATGAATGTCAAGGGAATTCGGATGGGATGAAGGCACAAGCCTAAGCTCTCTCAGTAAGGTCTCTTTCATTCTATCTTTTCTAGCAAAGTGAATAGAAATATCTTCGACATTTCTACAACAATATGTTCAGTTCAGCTAGCTCATTAATGGCAGATAGCTATATTTATAAAGGGAGAGGAGGAGGTTGGGATCCCTACTATGGTGGAAGGGAGGCCTTATCCCTTGGGAGGTTTCCCCAAAAGGTGGAAACAAGAGGCCAAAGGAGGCGAGCCGTGGTTATTCAGTCGAACCACTCCTTATGACTCGCCCACGAAGTTTTTATGATGGAAACTTCACCTCTATTTTTAAAAAAATTTCCATAAACAGATTGGCGTGGGTAGCTAACTAAGACAGAGTGCCAGCTGGCATAGGGGCTAGTGTTAATCTTCATCATCGGTGCAAGGGCATAACGGGCTACCAGCGTCAAGGAAAGAACAGGTGTTTCTAATGGTCTGTTCAGGAAATTGTCAACAGAAGGATTATTGTACTCATGGCGAGGGATGAAATGATGGTATTTGCAAGACATGGCACTTTATTTCGGTCACATAAATGAGCCTCCAATATTTGAGATGGGGATTGCAGGGGTAGTGAAAAAATGTTGTGTAACGGTCTCTTGTATACTGGTTATCAAAATCCTCTTTATTATGGTATCCAGGTTCCTTATTATCAGAACCATCCTTATCCAGGAATTCAAGTTCCTATTACTCAATTTATTCCTTCATATCAAGGCCATCCTCCTCCAGAATTTAACTGACAGTTTCCTTTTGTGGTTACTATTGAATTTCTAGACTTAACTTGGCTCACTAATGGCCCCATTTCTGATTCGCCATGGTTGATGATTATTTCTAATAAATTTCTTTCATATATCCAAAAATTCAATGGGAATCCAAGAGAAGACCTGTCAACACACGTTACAGCATATCATCTATGGTGTTCTTTGAACTCCCTTAATGATGTTTCCATTCGACTTTGTATGTTCCAATGAACACTTACAGGTACTGTAGCTAAATGCTATATTGAGTTACTTAGAGCTTCGTTTCATCATTTAAACACTTTAGCAACCACCTTTATTACACATTTTGAGTTTCCCATCTTATATGAAACTGTAACGGAACTGTTGACCAACTTCAAACACTCAGATTCCACTCACATCTCATATCACATTCATGAGTGCAGACCTCACTTTTGGTTGGTCAAGAATTATGTTTCCAATCAATTTTTAGCAAAATAGTTCACCAAATATTTATTTTCACCTTTAAAAAAAGATGTGGATAAAGGTGGAATCATGACCGAAGAGCAAGTTATTGCTCATGCACAATATTTGGACATTTTTTAAGCCCAATCAGACACACTCTATGATAAGATATCAAATGCTTTGATACCTTCGAATATTGTTCCTCCTCCACCTAGTAAAGAATCCCATGCTGCTGATGGTGTGATTGGTTCTGCTAGTTCGTAGTTTGCGAGTAAACCATATGGTGTTTCTCTTACCACATCTTCTCAAAACCATCAATCCCATCCTCCTGTGGCTTCTGATTTTGAGATAAAAGTCAATTCATCTGATAAATTAAAGTCTCAACATCAACCTGGAAGCAAGAAGAACTGAAAAGATAAGAAGAAGAAAGACCCCTTACCGCAGGATAAACAAATAAATTATTCCTCCAATGAGAAACGAAAGCCTCGATACCCACGCTTGATTTGAAAAGAGGATCACTTTACACGTGATTGTCTGAACTGCACCAAAGTGAATCAGTTTCTTAAATCTTCCGCTTCTTTCATTGTGTTGATCGAACCATTTCATAATAAGGAGACTCACATGGTTTCTTGAGACTCTTCTTCCTCTAACATTTTTGATGCTTTCCTCCTCAAATTTGAAATGTGATGTTATGGTGGCCACTGGGAACAAGGAATATTGTAATGTGAATCCACCGAATGGTCAAGCTACTGATCAACGTTCCAGTTCGACATCACCTTCATCTGATCATACTCCACCCCTGATTCTTGCATAATTAAATATCAAGCCTTTGAAGGGTATTATTCATAAGTCTAATTTCAACCCTCATTCAAGAGATGCTCAAAATTATAATGTAGTTGAAAACTTGCCTCAGTCTCCATCAACTATGTTAACTCTTGAGGTGTTGCAAAATTTTCCCTCCCAAAAGAAGGCCTTATTGTCAGCTATTGGATGTGTGGATACATCATATCCCAACCTAGTGGTTTTATCTCATGAATACTATACCTCTCGACTTCTGTCTCAATTAGATTTTATAATCTACGCTCTTGTCCCTGGTAAGAATATTCATCGCTCTATTGTGGACAAGGGATCCTCGACTTGCATTATGTCCATTTCTTGATGGAAGGCGGTTGGTTTACCTCAACTGAGTCAATCAAACACCACATTGAAAGCATTTTATGGAAGAATGTACAAAACTTACGAGATTTTGAATTCCCTGCAAGTAGAATTGGGGGGAAAAACCGTTTCCATAGAAGTTGAAGTTATTGATGGGCCTCTCAATTATAATATTCTATTGGGACACACATGGGTTTATGCCATGGTTTTCATCATTTCGACTTACTCTTGTATGATCACCTTTCCTCATAAACACAAGATTGTATCCATAGACCAAATCACCTTTTTCACCTCTGATTATCATGTTACTGGAAGTGTCCCTCTTGTAGGGGAAACTCTACATTCCTATCAACATGTTGGAGTCATATTGTTAAAGGATTATGCGTTTATGGGAACATTTTCTCTCCCTCCTCCTCTCCTTCCTGAAAGATCATCTTTGGTTGCTTATATCAACATGATATCATCACTACTATTTCGGCTGATCCATCGATAGTACCTCATGAAACTGACATCCAAAGTTTTGGCGACCAAATGTTTCTTAGCCTCGTCGAGCTTTATTACGAAACCATCTATTTCTCTTGTGCAACTTACACCTTATGTTTGATCAATTGTGTAGATTAATAATTGGATTATGGCACGTCTTCTGATCCTTTTTATCACATATTCTCTACTGATGAGAGCATCATGGAGATCATGATGTCGAATGATAAGTCATGGGACAAACATCACCATCGTTCCTCCTTACTAGATTCCATTGAGGATAATATAAGTGATGTTTACTTACCTAATTTTGTCGAGCCTTTTGAAAATGTTGTCTCCATTCATGAGATCGACTCTGAAGAGAACCTTTTGAATATCAAAGAAATGATACCTCTCGATATCTCTATTAGTCCAGTAATTGTCGAAAATATATACATTGGAGAATATTGAGATCGAGATCTATAAAGCCCTATTTCATGAGTTTTGAGATGTATTTTCCTGGACTTACAAATAAATTCCAGGTATCAACCCAAACATAGTAGTGCACAACATTGAGACGTATCCTGATGCCAAACCCGTCTGGCAGTGCCTCTGTCTGTTCCATCCCAATAAGTTTGTTGGGATTAAGGCTAAAGTTGAAAATCTTGTTCGATATGATTTCATACACCCTGCTCCTTTAACTGATTAGGTATCAAACTTACTCCCTGAAATGAAGAAACAGGGCATGATCCCAGTATGTGTCGGTTATCAAGATGTAAATTGTGTTTGTCTGAAGGACAACTATTCAACCCTTTTTATTGACCAAATTGTTGATGATTGTGCTGGCTATGAGATTTATTTGTTTATGGATGGATTCTTGGGCTACAATAAAATCAACGTTCTCCTAACAGACCAACCTAAGACTGCATTTATTTGTCCCCGAGGTACTTTATCCTATCGCAAGCTCCCATTTAGTTTAAATAGAGATGGGGTCATGTTTCAATGTGCTACTGATTATGATTTTCATGAAATTAAACACATCATGCAACCCTATTTGAATGACCTCCCTACTCATTCTAAGCATCGGGTTGATCACCAAATGCATCTTAGGGTTATTTTCCTCTGTTATAGACACTATAACATTTGACTTAATCCACAAAAATGTGTGTTCTATGTTGGTTTTGGTCGACTCTTTGGTTTTGTCATCTCAAAACAAAAAATTTGTATTGATCCTATGAAAGTAAAAGAAATCGTCAATTTTCCTACACCTTCTTCTCTCGTTTAGTTACAAATACTCTAAGGGAAAACTAACTTCCTGTGGAGGTTCATCCATAAATACACTGATTTGACCAAAGGATTAACTCATTTTTTGAAAAAATGGGTCCCCTTTCATTGGGACAATGCTACTTAGAAAGAATTTGATGACCTAAAATATGTATTGATTCAAGCATATCTTTTATACCTCCTGATTATCAGCCTGACTATTTCTTGTACCTCGTTGCTACCATTTATACTATATCAATGGTATTGGTCCAACAAGACGATATAGGGACAGAACATCACATTTATTATCTTATTCATAACCTTAAAAATACTAAAATCAGATATACCCATGTAGAAAATTTGGCTTTGGCGTTCGTTCAAGCTATCCAAAGGTTTCGCCATTACATCTTGCTCCAAACAAATACGGTCATTTTAGATTGCAACCCTATGACATATATAGAAAAATACTCTAAGTGGATCATTATTCTGCAAGATTTGGACCTGGAGTTCATCAAATCAAGTCAAATAAATCCTTAGTTTTCACCGAGCTCATGTGTGACCTTCCTTCCCCTGATTCTGAATCTACATCTGAATATTATTTCCCTGACGAGTCATTTTTTCTGATTTCGTCATCTGACCCATGGTATGGATATTTCCCGATCTATCTCTAGAGCCATACTTTCTGGTATAATACCTCTCACTCCAAGCAACAACGTATTCGATACCAATCCCAAAATTATGTTATTATCGGTGACACCCTTTACCGTTGTGTTATTGATATGATTTTATAGAGGTGCCTCACCCTTGAAGAGGATGAGAAAGTCCTTAATGAATTCCACTCAGGGGCATGTGGCATACATCTGTCTATTTATGCTACCGCACATAACATCTTATGTGCTGGTTACTTTTGGCCTAACATATTTCACGACTACATTCTCATTGTCTAGAAGTGTCATGCATGCCATATCTACTATCGTAAGATATGTGCTTTGTCTGCTCAATTGCATCCCATTCTCATTGTTGGTCCCTTTGCGAAATAGGGTATCGACTTCATGACATGTAACCCTCACTCGGACAGGGGGGAATGGTTATATCATTGTCATTGTAGACTACTTTACTAAATGGGCCGAGGCGAAGCCTACATATAACACTGGAAAAATGGCTGCATAAATTTTATTCAATCATGTTATTTATAGGTTTGGTGTTCTACAAGAAATAGTAGGATCATGGAAAGCATTTATAGAATCATATGATGACTGAACTACTTACTAAGTTGGGAATTTCACATGAAAATTCCACTCCCTACTATCCTCATGGTAATGGACAAGTTGAGATTGTTAAAAAAGTTCTTAAGACTATGCTTCAACGTATGGTAGGGGTCCACAAATCAGATTGGAAATTGCTTCTTTATGTTGTCTTGTGGGCATACTAAACCTTAGTTAGGACTGCTACCGGATTCACACCCTTTCAATTGGTCTATGGTTAGGAAGAAACCCTCCCCATCAAATGTGAAATTTCATCATTAAAACTAGATATCGAACTTCTTCCTTCCACTTCCCTAGAAGAGGAGCGTATTTTACATCTAACTCATTTGTATGAAACTCGGCGCGATGTTGCTTCAGCTAATGAAGCTCATAAAAGACACGTCAAGGCGTAATATGACAAAAATTTCAAGCCTCATGTCTTCTCGGAAGGATACTTGGTTCTCTTATATGACCAGGAGGCTAATAAGTTAGGTTCAGGAAAGTTCCAACCTATGTGGTTGGGTTCATACATTTTCAAGCGAGTATTTTCAAAGGGGGTTTATGAGTTATTGGACTTTGATGGAGTTCCACTGGCGCAAAATAGGAATGGGATGTACCTCAAAAATTACTATGCTTGATCTCAAGTGTAGTACATTGTGTACATATTATCTATAGGTGTGTCTTTTCAGAGTTTCCCATGGTTTCTGTTGATCCTTTTTACATTTGGTTTGTAGATGTTGACATCTCTTGAACCATACATTATGTTGATGGTGCTAGTCATAGTACTCAGAATCTATATTCCAAAGCATGGGCTATCTTTTCTCCAAATGGCGAGCTAGTGAGTATGCAAGGTATTTTCATTGGTTGCTCTAATAACAACATCGTTGAGTATAGCGTAGTGGTTGAGCTACTATCTAATGGTATTTCACATGGTTTCCATTATTTATTCATCAAACTTGACTCACAAATCGTATTACTACAAATTTCTAATGTCTATTCATTTAGAAGTACCACCATCCTTCACATGGTTTTGAGAGTACATCTTCTAGAAATAAATTTCCATTCCATACAATATGAACATATTTCTAGAAATATAAACACATTAGTAGATGCCCTAGCTAATTACGTTTTAAATATACATTTTCAAGGAATTTAAATAAGTTTCAATTCACATCACATCATACTGAAAGCATAATAGGAACTAGGAAACACTGAAAATATGTGTCCACATTAATTTTTATTTTACATAATATTGTACCCTAAGACACATATGGCTACATCGCCCGTAAGAAAAACTACATGCAAATATCTAAGTAGAAAAATAAATGGTGCTCATGATAAAATGACACTGCATGAGCTATCTTATGTAGTAATTGACCAATACAGCTAGGCACTCCGATAGTTTTCCCTTGAAGTCACATCGAAATCCGATCGACCACAATCTCATCGATCTCAGGTGTTAGCCCCTCCATGTGGCTCTACACCTATGATAGGATCTCAACTACCTCAAAATCTCGTAGTGCATATCTTCCTATCGCAACAACCTTTATTGGTCCCACTTCCTCCTCATGTGGTTGTCCCTATGCATGACAGATATATGAAGCACCTACTGGTTGAACAAGTCCAATATATACATTAAAAAATTAATATTTTAGTCTCAGAAACATTAAAAAAAAAGAAAAAAAATTGTAAAAATTTCAAAAACTTAAATGGTCAAAATATTTTACCTGAAGCATCCCATTAGCTCACCCTCGAGAAGCATGAGCTCACGATCATCATGAAAATCCATCCCTCCATAAGGATAATCATTTATCATAATGAATTTCTACGCAACCATCCAAATAAGGTTGGTGAGAAGTTGATCGCCAATGAAGCTACATGTCAGACCATATGATCTATCTACCTCCTCATCCGTGGGGCCCTCTGGTCAATAGGCTTGAGTATAATATGTTTATTTTGAAGTAGAGGCACCTGCTCTAGAGAAAAAGAGACTAAGATCAAACCATATCCGAAGTTATTTAACTTACCCTCTCTTGCTTTAGTCAAAATTTTCTTCATATTGACCAAAAATCCCTCACTCCAGTTGAATATTGTTGGCTCAAGACACTCCACCCCATACTGCATATACTATCTACTTACTACATGAATTTTCGAGCTACCTACCAATCTCATGATAATGGACAGGATTGCTATCAAAGGTAATTGAGTTACATATTTTATAATGATCTTTCCATCCCTAGTTGGTTGGGCTCGAGGTCTGCAATAGGTAGTGATATAATCTTTCATTGTATCCCCACCACTTCTCCCACCTAGGAGAGAGATGGGGGAACCCCTCTTGGATAAAACTATCAGAGAGTATATATATTCTACCTTTGTCTCGCGCAGATGTTCCCCAAACCTAAATTCTTGTTCCTAAACATCCCATGAACGAACAAGATCTTTCAACAATTCCATTTGTTGCCTTATACCAAGAAGCTAGAATAATTTTAGCCATCCACAAATTTTCAGTGCTTGGATGATAGCAGGATCAGTTTCTGCATTTAAATATTATTCTTCGTGTTCTCTTTCTCTCCAAATGAATGCCATTTTTTGCTAATGAACACCTGAAACATCAACAAGAGATTCATTGTGCTCCTTTTCATTCAGAAAACTTGACAAAATTTTAGGGAAAAGTAACAAACAACATATCATTTTGCACCCAATGTACCCCATTAGTGCATGATAGAGCATTGCACCTCTCCCAACAGTGATAGTCTACCTGGGTGCGACGCATATTTTAAGTCTAGGTGGGGTGCATTGGTCCTAGGATGTGTTTTTGGAACCTCAGGGCCCTCAAAAAATTTTCATGAAATAAAAAAAATGGACTGTGAAAATAAAGAGAAGGGTTTTAGCTCCTACCTGGAAGAAATGGTACTCAAAATGGTCCATCTGATTGGCTGTAATTAGTTGTAGAAGATTGAGGGAAAAAGTGCTCAGAATTCTCATCGTTGAAGGTAAATGTGAAATGGTGAAAATGAATAATCATTTATTACATTATTTTATTCATATTTAATGTTTTGACCTAGATATGCTTCATTTTTACTATGAAACGGGTATGTTTAATCCTTTTTGTGATGTCTTGAGCAGGTCAAAAACTGTTAATGGATTTTTGTCATGATTTAAACATATTATTTTGACCAAGGAGTATAACTTTATCTATTTTTTGGGCTTTGTAAATCTACAAAAAAGGAACCCCTTGGAGTCCTCTTTCAGCTCTTTTAGAACTCCCAAAATATGAAAAGATCGCTGAGCACTTGTCTTTTTGAACTTGTTAAAGTAAATGAAAATATGCCTACTCAGTATAAGTTTAACCCTTTTCCCGATTGAGATAGACTATTTATGAAAAATGAATACCTTATTCAAACACGGCTGAGAGGATCTCTTGAGTATTGTTTTCTACCTTTTCAGATTTAAGAGACTATCCACAAAAAGGGACATTTGGATTTTTATTTTTCGCCTCTTTTTCAAACTCTCTAAACATGAAAAATATGTCGAGTTTTACCTTCGTTGGACTCATTAAAACATCAAACATTGATGGACTTGTCGAACACTACAAGGCCAAAACACTCCTTCTCAGGGTTCATTAAATATACTCGGAGGGATTCATCCAAAGGATGAACTTACAAATCAAGCATATGTTATCCTCCTTAATCTTGTTAAAAAAGAAAGAGTTACTGACAAGTATGGTTGGGGAAATTAGGAGAACAAGGTACTCCATTTGCTAAAGGAAGCGAGTCGCTCTTGAGCACGACACTCTTCCACTTCATCTCTATGGTTGTTGGGTTAGGCAATATTATTTTCATTCAGTTCATCATACCTTTTCAATGCCTCCATTTCAGTTTTGGGTCAATGCGTCCAACTCCATTCAGTTTCGTCAGTGTGTTCAAGATAAGTCATTCAGTTTATATCCATTACAATACTCTTAAGCCTTCATTCCATGTTTACCTTTCCTGATCTAGTTATGTATCAACATCATTCTGTCTTAATCATGATACCCATTTCATGTCATTAATGGGGGATACCTCAAGGCCCTCATACAATGGGCCGCTTCCTCTCAACATCAACACATTATCCAGGAAGTTGACTTAGAAACACCCCTTTTGTACCTTGGTGCTTGGATACATCAATGGAAATTTTCCTCACTCTTGGCAACAATTTTACATCATTTTCCTTTGAACGAAATAATTTATGTGGTGTTCTACATAAAATAATTTATTCACACCGTACGGATTTTACTATAGTACCTTGAGAGCCATTAACATCATCAATGGTTTCTCTCACATCTGTTAACAACTTACATCATCGGCTGATAATCATATGGTGTCTAGCATGTTTGACCTTACCTCATTGATTCACGTGATTAGACTCATACATTAGTTTGGTCGTGTGAATGAGATAGAAGACCCCAAATCTATTTTCATCCATCTAGGCTGTAATTTCAGGAGTTATATAGAGATCACAATGTATGATGGTGATGATCATACATAAAATCATCCAGTCATGAGTCCACCAATTTTTATCTATAGATGTGTCTTTTGATCATTGTACAATTTATGTTAGCTTATGTGTTGAGTTGGGTATGCCTCCCTCAACAAAAATATGTCATGATATAAATTTTTTGTAACAAATAAGGCTCATTGGTTGTTCTTGATCTCGACTTGTCACAAGGTAAAGTACTTCAATCATTAGTCATCATTTCTGAATTTGTGCTTTAGTGGGAAATATGTTATAATAAATTTTGTCACATCCAGTCAATAGGCCTATGTTACGTAGGTAAATCCTCTCTGCAGATAGAGACGATCCCTCTAGCCCTAGGGTGGGTCTAGAAACAAAGGGACACGCTAAAGTGTTGCTTCCTAGTTAATGAATGAACAAGAGACATGGTAGATCGACCTACCTGGAATCCAATGCTGTCGTTGTTGCGGAAAGAGTAGTAGCCTCTCGCTCCTGCCTTGGAAAATCACAATCCATTCGCTATTATGCCCTGATACTTGCACATAGAAAAAGACACAAGAACAACATATGACATCATATTTTCACTCATAGCTATTAACCAGTCAAAGAGGGCTAAAAATATCACATTACACAAACATCATAACACAATAGTGGAACCAAACAGTAGTCATGTATATAAATGAATAGAAGGAGGAGTTACAACCAGTGCTTTGACATCGCAGTCTCCTCCAACGGGGTTCAGGCAAAGCACGTCTCAGATGTTCGTCAGGAAATTTGGACAGAATGAAGGCATGGAATCAAGCTTCCTCAACATAATTCCTTCTTATTCTATCTTCTCTAGTAATTCAACTATAGTATGTCTAATTCTCCAAGTTTAGCTAGCTTGTACTAAGAGAGTGTTGGAGATTGGGTTCAACGCTCCCCGTGTGTTTCGCGACATGGACTAACCGCCTCTCGTGGATCCTAACTCTGGCGATTTTAGCGGAGACTAACACCTGTGGGTTTTGGTCTAATGGCAATCGTTATTCCAACAAGTGGTATCAGAACGAAAGGTCTCAAGTTCGAAACTCATCCGGATCGTGTTGGGGGGGATATTTTTGGACATTGGGTTCAACGCTCCCCATGTGTTTCGTGACATGGACTAACTGCCTCTCGTGGATCCCAACTCTGGCGATTGTAGCGGAGACTAACTCCTGTGGGTTTTGGTCTAATGACAATCGTTATTCCAACAGAGAGATAGTTTCTTTTATAGAGGAAAAGGAGGAGGTTGGGATCCCTACAAAGGTGGGAGGGAGTCCTGTCCTTTAGGAGAGTTCCAAGGGAGGTGGAAAACACTAACTAAAGGAGTGAGTCCATGGTTGTTTCAGTTCAACCACTCCCAATGAATCATCTTTGAGGTGGTTGGAATGGAACCTTCGCCTCTATTTTTAAAAAACATTCCATAAACAACTTGGTGTGGGCGCTTAACTTGGATAGAGTGCCAACTGGCATGGGCTCAGTGTTAATTTTCCAGCTCGGTGCGAGAGTGTAACTGGCTACTCGTGCCAAGGCAAAAACAAGGGTTTTTACAGTCCTGCTCAGGGAAATGTCAACAGGAGGAATATTTATCTCATGTAAAGGGATGTAATGATGGTCTTTTCAAGGCATGACATTGCTTATTGGTCACATAAATGACCCTCTAATGGGTGATATGGGGATTGCAGGGATAGTGACAAAATGTTGTGTAACATATGCCCCCTAAAGCATGAGGTTCGAGGGAGAGGGAGGGGTGAAATGCTTTATGAGAATGCATTCGAACCAAACACCAGTGTCGAAAAACCCACAATTACAAATACAATTGATATCTATGATACATGAACATGTGGCATGGGCGTAGCCATCCATAGTAGAGTATATATAAAAACTGAGATCCGAGGTATGGACGCAGCCATCCAGTAGTAAGGATCAACAAATAGACTCAGGTATGGTCACAACCATCCAATCAAAAGAGTCATGTAATAATTCATAATAATCCACCAAAATCCGTAGCCTAGACTTTATCAGACAAAATCCAGGGTCTTGCGCTCCATCTCGACCCAAACAAGTACAAATTCAAGCATGTGAATATATGAGTTGAAGTCAAACATGCAAGAAAAGTACCTGATTACCAACCAATGATGAATGATATTAACATGCATGAGAGAAACCACCAATAATGACAATGTCTCTCAAGGTACAACCAGTACAATCCACGGGATGTGAACAGTGATCTGGTGTTGAACATCCGCAGAATCACTCGATCGAATGCCAATGATATGGACCTTGCGTCGAATGTGAAAAAACCTGCCATTAAGGCATGCAGGCTCCATGGTACCAGGATAGAGTCTCTCGATCAAATTCCTGGATAACGAGCTGAAGTCGACAAGAAGTGACCTGATCGAAGGTGGGCCATAATGTTTCCCATATCATCGATATGAGATAGAGGAACATGATAATAGTGAATCAAGACCAGCGGAGAATTAGAGGGAGGTTGAAAATTGCAGAGGCAAACTTCTCTTGAACATATCAGTAGCACGACACTAGATTTAGCAGTATTTGACATCAAAGGATCTGAGGTCATGATGATGTGGAAAAGAGCAGATGAGAGGTCAAAATAGATTACCCAAACCCATGGAGGCAAAAATGACGAAATGAGATGTCCCCAACCCAACACGAATGCAAACAAGTGCCATGTTCAAGAGCAACATACAGCCAACATAACTAAAACTTGGTTCCATTTTTCCCCCACCATTTCTGGCGAGTACCCCAATTATTTTTAAAACAAGATTGAAGGGGATAGCATATGCTTGTGCTGTAAGTTTTTCCTTCGGAAAAATCCATCCTAGTACACTTTACGAGCCCTAGGAAGGAGGAACTCGAGTAACGTCATGGTGGCGAAGTCCGATGTCATCAGTTTTTAACGAGTCTGACAAAGGGAGAAATCGACATATTTTCATGTTTTGAGAGTTTGAAAAGAAGGCGGAAAAGAAAACTCCAACAGTCCCTTTTCGTAGGTAGTCTCACAGATTCGAAAAGGTAGAAAATTGTTCCTGCGAGAACCTCTTAGTCACGATAGGCTAAGGTATTCCTTTTTCGTAAATAATCCATCCCAGCCCGAAAAAGGGTTAAACGTATACTAGGTGGATATCGTTTCGAATCCATTTAACGAGTTCAAAATGAAAAGAATCTCATCAATCCTTTCATTTTTAGAGAGTCAGAAAAGAGCAGAAAGGTGACTCCAGTAGTAACTTTTTTGTTTTTTTACCGAGTCCGAAAAAGTATAAAATTTAACTCATTACTTCATCATTGTCACATAAAAAACCTGTTGTTGCACAAGAGACACATGTAAAACCCATTTCTCGAAAATAATACAATAAAATAATTGAAAAAAATGTCTTAAAACCTAATTAGGGTTGTGAAAAAGTTATAAAATGCCAAAAATGGTAAAAATAATTACTTTTCACTTTTTACCTCTTGTGGAGCGATAGTTACCCATTTCACTGTGCAATCTTGTGGCGACGACAGTAGTCAATCTAGTAGACCAATCTCAAATATGTCAGTTCCAAGTAAGAGTCGAGATCCATCTTGTCATTTTAAGTCATTTATTACTATTTGCAATTTCCAATTTTGAATTATGGGGGAGGAAATGTAAATATTAGGGCACGACAGTTGGCGCATGTTTCGAGCACGGAGTCACACCAACTGCCTAATTTTCTACACTAGGGCGCGCCCATTGGTGCGAACCATTTTTATGTAAAATATTAATCAAATACCCCAATTATTCACAAATTTAAGGTTCAAAAATGGATAATACCACTCATATGAATGTGTTTGCAGCTAGAAAGAGGTAAAATGGTCATAGAATGGAAAGAATGGGAACATAGCGAAGAAGACGAGCTGGCCATGGAAAATGAGAGAGTCATGGAAGCTCTCAAAAATTGTGGTCTGAAAAAATTCTTCCTAACGCCATGTCTCTAAGCCTAACCAGAGTTATTACAGTATCTGATCAACATATGGGACGAAAATCAAGAGAAACTCATCCTTCAGGATCAAGAAGTTGATATTGAAGTCTCTGACGTCTATTTCATAACAGGATTATCGCGGAGGGGAGTAGCACCAATCCTAATCGGCACTCAGCCTTGCATGGAAAATGTGACCATGGTGATAGACAGGGTATGTCCAGGAGCTTGGAAAGGATCAGGCAGTGGGAAATTTGATATCTAGACTATCCCAGACTTGACATTCATAGTAGTGCTACATACCATCACACGAGCTGCGGGATCACAAGCACCGCACGAAGCAACAAAGATGCGGTTGCTTCTTGTTGTAGAGTGCTTGGCATTGACCATATACAACTGGGCAGAGGCCGTGACAATAAACATGAAACGCCAACTAAAAAAATGCAAGAAGACCAAATTGAAGCAATTTGGTTATGGATCTATTTTGGTATCATTCTTCTTGGAACGACTACCCATTTTCCAGCGACATGAGGTCATAGTTTCGACACCACCAGCGAGAGAACCATGGATGGCCCCGATGGGCAGCTCTAATGCCAAGGGAAGGGGGCGGTCAAAAGATGTCCTGGAGACCAGAATTATTCGATTGGCTCTGCTGACAACTTATTGTCGTGGAGGACTAGCCCTACTCTGGTACACATTTCACTGAAGATCCGGACCTCCCACTCCCAGAGGGAGAGGATTGGGATGAAGATTTGGGTGAGACTCATTTTTTAAAGTTTAATGAGTATTATGATTTTTTTATCTATGCGCATTCTAACATTAAATCCATGTGTTTGCAGATGTTGGCCTAGAGAGACCCACAAGCATGTCACCAATAACGAGGCAAATCGCTCGCGATTTCGACCTTCAAGGCGAGGGTGGCGAGGAAGATGAGATAGTGCATAATCTGGAGGGAATCACCTGAGGAGTCCTGGACTATGCACGATTTGACGATGTTCCATGTGCCTACCAGAGACATACTATAGGGGTGCCTAGCCAAATTCACTACTTGCTGAGGCGGCTTGTACAGGTAGGGACATGTTATCACGAGCACCATGTTGATTAGACACCTAGTTTTTATTTTCATCTGCATATTTTGAGGGACATGATGCCTCAGGATGTAACAGAAACACACATATATATTTTTTGAAGTTATGATGCACATAGCTACAAATATGCGATATATATATATATATATATATATATATATATATATATGTATATACATCTATTTTCCTACATGGATCTTTTACATGTGATGATGATTTTACAAATTACACAAATATCTATCTAATACAATGTTAGCCACTGTATTAGTTAATGTATTCATTCGTCTAGTAATATGTTGATATGTAATAAAATCAAAATTCCTTTCTAGCAAACGAATACATAAATACAATACCAGAATGTGTAGATTTCTAACTGAATAATGACTATTGAGCTGCAGAACGACAAGCTGTGAATCTAGATTTACAAGCAATGTGTGTATGCCGAGGTTGATTTCTTCGGTTAATAGCTCAATAACAACACTATATTCAATGACATTGTTTGTAGCTTGTCCTAGACAAATACTTTGTAGATCTATCAACTCACAAGCAGGATCATAAATTACCCAGGCTGCCAAAGACAAGTTCCTGGTACTGCGGGAAGCACCATCCGCGAAACCGACATAAGGGGTAATATACATATGCACCATAAGCAAGACCCAATAAGAAAGAAAATGCTCACAAATCACATGAAACCAAAAAATGTACAAAAAATGAAAATGACACCTATGTACACCTATTACACATGGATGACTCATGCATAATATTTTTTGAGATACAACCCATTTCTGGGTTGTTCAAGAGGATGACCTTTGTAATCAATAAGCTCATAGGCCCCATTCTGAAATACACGTTTAATGATGTAGGGACCATGCCAAATACGTTGAAATTTTCCTACCCCCAGCTTATCATCAGCTTGGTCATACAGGAGGACGAGATCTCCTTCAACGAAAGAACAAGGGGAAACTAATTGGTCAAAATGAACCTTGATCCACTTTTTCTGTGCTTCGATAATCAAAGCAGCAAAGCAGTGGGTTTCATCCAGTATTTATAAATAAAGGAGATGTTCTTCCTCTGGTGAAGTATTCAGAAGCAATTCAACAACTAACTTGAGCAAAGGTATTTCACATTCAATCGGGAGAGTAGCTTCCAAGCCAGGTTGCACTCTTAACTGAGGTTTGGTATGCCCAAAGAGTTTAAAATAACATGAGATGCCAATTTGATTTATGGATCCCAATCGTATGTTGAAGCATAGTGACAAGAAATTTGTTCACAGCTTCAACCTAGCCATTGGCTTGAGGGTAGTACGGCGTTGAGCTATCATGATGCAGACCCAACTTAGAAGTCAACTCCGCCACCATATAATGCCAAAAATTGGAACCAGGATCAGTAAAAATGGCTTGTGGGACACCAAACCTAGCAATAATGTGATTGAATATGAACTGAGCAGTTTCCTTACCATTGGCGGCAAGTGTAGGCATTGCTTCAGCCCATTAGGTGAAGTATTCCACCCAGTCCAATTGGGATTCTATCCCCATACATTCTGTCCCGAAAGATTCAGATCATAGGGATTAGAAGCAAGTTAATTCGGTTTATACTAGAGTTAAGGACTAGGATATTGAGTCGAAGTAGACCACGAAGGTCCTTGCTAAGAAGTATAAGGATTCTGTTGTGGAATGTAAGCATGGCTTTGAGGTTGATGATACACAGGTTGATTTTGAGGGTAAGGAATCTGGGGTGCGCTATATACTGGTTGATATGAAACTTGAGGTTAATAAGCGCCCTACGGTTGAGAAGGTTGACCTTGTGGAGTAGGTTGAGTAGGCTGCTGAGCAGGGTGAACAGGTAGAACCGGCTGTGGAACCGAAGGAATCTGCTGGTGGGAAGGTTGAAACGGCTGTTAAGCTAGTTGAACCGGCTATTGAAACTTTTTTTGGGGACCACCAGGTTGTCCTTGTGGGAAAGGATGGCCTGATGGTTGTGACAGACTAGGTTGTCCTTTATAACTAGGTTGACCCGGAGAAGGACCATAGGGTTTTCATGGTTGCACAATATTTGGGCCATACTAAACGTGCAGTTGTGATTGAGGTGCAATAGGTTGTCCCTGTGATGGATAATTTTGTCCCTTAGGACCAAAAGATGGTCTTGGTTGATTCAAAGGTTGACTTGAAAGACTGGAGGGTTGTCCATGTTGGACCAAAGGCTGCCCTTGCAAAGGTTGGCTTAAACTGAGAAACAGTTTGATGAGGATCAGTAGGAGGCAAATAAACAAGATTACCATGCTCATCATAATAAAAAGGATATGAGTAAACAAGGTTACCAACCGCATCATAGTGATGAAAAATAGGGTGACCAGCAGCCTGGGACCGCTGAGAACCCTGAGAGCTCTGCTGCTGAACAGCCAACAGATACTCCTCAAAAGTAAGGCTGCTAGGAATCACGGGGGTAGTGGAAACAACTCTAGAAGTAGGTATAGCCTCTGTGGAGGGAGCATAATGTCAGTGAATATCCAAAATCTGCTCGTCAAACTCATAGGTAGAAACCACAGGAGCAGTAGAGGTAGCCAGAGTTTCCACGGCAGGGGGTTGTCATCTACCTGGGCTGGGATTAATAGGCCACGTAGGGTTGAGAAATATAGACCTGCGAGTGTGAAATGATCCAGATGACTGAGATGCAACAACCGGTGTAGATGAAGCTACACAGAAAGTAGGTTGGACTGGGACAGATGTAATAATAACTGACGGATTTGACGTTGAAGGTGATGGTCCTAACGAAGGGGGGACCGAACTCTGTGGAGGAGTTACCGTGCTGGATTGTGCTATGGATGCAACACCAGACATAATATGACTCAAAGACCTATAGCCTGCCGGAAGTGACACCGATGGTGGAGAATATTGGATAGAGGCACGAGAGATATCTTCAAGAAAGAGTTGATATTCTCCTATGGAAACATGCATTCCTTCACTTCCAACAGGAATGGAGGAATCCATATCTGAGTCTGCCGTAAGATCTTCGAAAAGACTACGGGGACTAGGAGGTACCGCAGTAGCAACAAAAGGTGATCCTAACGTAAGAGGAGGAAATTATCCTTCTTCCCCAAAACCACACCAAGAATTGAAGGAGGCCAATTGAACTCAACCGGCTCGTCAAGCGGAGATAGAGTAGCAAGGGGTTAGACAGACGGAAGAATAGGCTGCGAAAACTCGACAAACCTAGTGGACTGAGGGGTTTCAAAAGAAACGTCTGGAAAAGAACCACCACTAGAAGGAAATGAGGATGACAAAACTGGATTTTCCGCCACTTTGTCTGTATATCAAAATAGGAAGGAAAAGAGATAACCAATCAAAGGTTCCAAAACAAGAACCAAGGAAATTAATCAGGCCAAGTAATAAACTTTTAATAGGCGTGTGAACGTAGGTAATTAATTTTATAACACTCAAACCAAAATTCACAGTTTCATGTTTTAAGAGCCGAGAAACAGGCAAAAGATGACTCTAGTCACTTTCAATTTGAAACGAGCATGAAAGGACAAATGCTCGATGATCTCTTCTCTTGTTTAAAGAGTCACAAAAAGATCGAAATGAATACTCAGGAATTCTAGGCAAGAGGGTGTACCAGGTTGCCATGAACTTCCATATACACCTTGGTGATCAAATGAAAGAGAAATGACCAAGGACTTAACGTACGTGCAGGTAGTCTCCTCGAATGGTGTGTTTGGTGTATCACGGTTACAATGCGGTAGAATCAGCTTCTTAAGGATAAAGGATTGAAACCTATAGGGGTATCCCTTTATATTCTTGACAGTATGGGGAGCACAAGTCCATACTAGCGCTGTCTAAAGCCAACAGGCGAGCAACAATGACTAGGTTTTAAGACGCCGGAACACGTCTCTAGCCTAGACCACTAGAAATTTTGCATTAGGTTTCAATGTTGCCTTAGGTTCATTGAGTAAATTTTAAAGTTAACCTTGGATTAGTTTTCAATTTCAAGGCCCTATCGAATTTGGAGCTCAACTTCCTCAATGCAAACAATATGCAAATGAAAATCATTTTAGTTCAATGAATGCTATTTATAAGAAGGATAGAAATATTTCAAACAATAACAAAAAAACAAAGTATAAGAAGAAAAATTCTAATGCCTCTAATGCAATTAATCAAAAAAAAACTCCTTCCCAGATGACAAAGGCTAGTTATGTAAATGAATATTTCAATTTCAATGCAACGAAAGAATGAAAAACATATTTTTTGATTTTTTCAATGGAAAAAAGAACATAATGTACCAATTCAAATGGAAAACAAAATGAACACTAGTTTGAGTTTTTCGAATGTAGGGATTTAAAATTTAATGAATCAACCAAGGTGAAACAAACACAAAAACGTTCAAGCTAATGCAGCAAAATTTCAATCAAATAGAGAGAATTTCCCAAATCGACCCAACACAAGCAATGTAATCGATGCCTGGAGCATTAAGGGGAAGGATCAATCGATGAAACGAAAAGACCACCAAAAGACTCATTAAGGAGGTCAAACCAAAACCTATAGGGGTTGGTGCGACTGTAAGGCTGTAATCCGTGCCATATAGGGGTTGGAGCGAGTGCAAAAAGAGCAACCTACACCAATCGGCATGACTGTTCAGAAAAAAACCACGCCAAACTAGATACCTATGGGGAAAAAAAGGAAAAACCAACACTTAATGAGAAGAGGCCAATATTGACACTCTAGAGCTGAACAAAGGATAGAAATTAAGCAAACAAACTAGAAAAAGACAGAGAACGAAATCGATAATTGAAACTGACCCAACAGGATGAAATGACAAACTCACACTGATCCCCAATGGAGTCGCCAATTTTTTACATAGGTAAATGCTCTTTGCGGACAGAGACGATCCCTCTAGCTCTAGGGTGGGTCTAGAAACAAAGGGACACACTAAAGTGTTGCTTCCTAGTTAATGAATGAATAAGAGACATGGTAGATCAGCCTTCCCAGAATCCAATGTTGTCGTTGTTGTAGAAAGAGTAGTAGCCTCTCGCTCTTGCCTTGGAAAATCACAATCCATTCGCTATTACACCCGAATCCTGCACATAGAACAAGACACAAGAACAACATATGACATCATAGTTTCACTCATAACTATTAACCAGTCAAAGAGAGCTAAACATATCGCATTACACAAACATCATAACACAATAGTGGAACCAAACAATAGTCATGTATATAAATGAATAGAAGGAGGAGTTACAATTGGTGCTTTGACGTCACAGTCTCCTCCAGTGGGGTTCAGGTGAAGCGCGTCTCAAATTTTCATCAGGGAATTTGGACGGGATGAAGGCATGGACTCAAACTTCCTCAACGTAATTCCTTCTTATTCTATCTTCTCTAGTAATTCAGTTATTGTATGTCTAATTCTCCAAGTTTAGCTAGCTTGTACTAAGAGAGATAGTTTCTTTTATAGAGGAAAAGGAGGAGGTTGGGATCCATACAAAGGTGGGAGGGAGTCCTATCCTTTAGGAGAGTTCTAAGGGATGTGGAAACCACTGACTAAAGGAGGGAGTCTGTGGTTGTTTCAGTTCAACCACTCCCAATGACTCATCCTTGAGGTGGTTGGAATGGAACCTCCGCCTCTATTTTTAAAAAACATTCCATAAACAGCTTGGCGCGGGCGCTTAACTGGGACAGAACACCAACTGGTGTGGGCTCAGTGTTAATTTTCCAGCTCGATGTGGGAGTGTAACTAGCTACTCGTGCCAAGGCAAAAACAAGGGTTTTTATAGTCCTGCTCAGGAAAATGTCAACAGGAGAAATATTTCTCTCATGTAAAGGGATGAAATGATGGTATTTTCAAGGCATGACACTACTTATTGGTCACATAAATGACCCTCCAATGGGTGAGATGGGGATTGCAGGGGCAGTGAAAAAATGCTATGTAACAGCCTCCTAATGGGATCAATCAATATCTTATTCACCCGTGTCATCATCATTTCACAAATCCCTAAGCATGCCTCTTTCATTCCCCGGAGTTTCTGCCTAAAACTACATCATCTGAGCTAGTTTTAGGACCAATGCTCACAGGCATCTTGTTGGAAAACGTTCACCTACAGGTTTCTCCATTGTCGCCTACATTGATCACCTACAAGTTTCTCTCCTTTGAACCTACGTTGGTTCTAGAAATTTGGGAAAAGTGAGAAATTATGAAAACATTCTCTTCCATAAGCTTCCAAAATTTGTTACAACCACTTACCTCAAATAAAAATTTCATATCCTATTCTAGCCCTCCTTGGAGTTTCCATCCCTTATCCTTTGATCCCATCCTCCCATCAAAGGTGGATCTAAAACCTTAGATTGGTAATTGGATAAGAACTCTGCACTTACCCCACTCCTCTATATATTTATAGCCTTCCATTTGCAAGAGGTTGGATTTTGGAGAGTGATTCTACCCTTATGATGTTGTGGTGAGAGGTATCATATCATGCATTTAGGGTGATTGGAGGTGCATGTTGTGACAAGGAAAGGAAAATATATCTTGGAGGAGCTTTTCTACAAGATAAACACATATTTATGGTTGTAATCTCCTTCCATTTATATTAATGCAAATATTTCTATTCTTTCCTATATGTGATATTTTTATTTTATGTATTTAAATACAATGTTGATCTATTGAATAGAGTATTTAGATGATACTGTATAGATTCTTTAGTTTCTTGGCTTGTGTTATTTTACTATGAATGTTATAATTTTGGAAATCATAGCTGGAATTGGATAATTAAAGCTAAATCAGGAGTCAAGCATGCGAAAATTTCCAAGTAGGCTTCATTCCATCATCTATTTACTTTAATGAAAGCATTGGGTTCCTTGTCTCTCTGTTGTTCTAGGTTAGCCACCAGACCTAGGGGAGACACTTTTTTTCCGCAATCGTAAATCCCGCATAACAAATATGAAAGCCAATATACCTATCTTTATTCTCAAGGGAAGAGAAAATATCTGGTGGGAATTGTGAAGCGTGTTAGAGGAATCAAGGTAGAGGAGTTAAGTTGGCATGAGTTTAAAAGACCCTTCAGGAAGAAGTACTTATCCAAGAGACATTATGATGGAAATACCAAGGAATTTTATGAGTTGAAGATGAGTTCTATGACAAATGAAGACTACACGACCAAGTTTCTGGAGATGTTGAGGTATGTGCCCTACCTCAAGAATGAGAAGACAAAGGTTCAAAGGTTCGTCAATGGGTTCTCTTTAAAATTTAAAGATCAGATTGAGTATGGTGAGCCTCGGTCATTGGACGAAGTCATCGGGAAGTTGAAGCATTTTTATGAGCAGTCTAAGTGAAATTATAAGACTAAGAAGGATTGGAAAGGTAATGACAAGAATAAATGAAAATGGGTTAAGAAGCGAGTAAGGCTTCAAGTTGTAGGTGATAAGGAGAACATAAGACCTTATAAAAATTTCAATGCAGTTGATAGAGGACATGGGTCTCAGCCCGAGGAGAAAAACAAAGGCGATGGAAGGAATCCTTTGCAGTGTTGGACTTGTGGTGGAGAGAATCGCAAGAAATATTGTCAATTACACCAAGGTGGCAACCCTCAATTTTACAGTGCTTAGGAGGCACAAATAGTTGGGGATGTTTGTCAAAGTATTCCTCGTATTTATGTAGAAGAGGATAATAGGCAGGTTAATCATCGAGAATCCATTATTGAGATGGAAGGTATGATTTATGATCAATTTGTTTCTATTTTAAATTATTTTGGATCTAATTATAGTTATATAAGTCATAACCCAATGGATAAGTGTTTCTTGAATACATAAGTGCATGTAGAATGTTTCTTGGTGTAGTTGACTATAGGGATCAAGAGAAGTGTTCATCATTGGGTGAGATCTTATGCATTTGAGATGAATGGTATGCCTACATTAGCACATTTAAATGTGATTCATTTGGGATCATATGGTATGCTTTTGGGCATGGGCTAGTTGTTCATTCATGGTACTAAAGTGGATTTCTATGACAAGCCTATTGAGTTCCTAGATGATTATGGGGAAAGGAGAGTCTTGCAGGGTAAAAATAATCCTACATCAGTGAGAATGGTTACATATATGCAGGATATTTTTTGTTTCCGGGAAGGATATGTATTGTGTGTAGTTCATATTTCCAGTGAAAAAGGGAAGTATGTTGAGGGCGATGAAGTCCTGAAGAGGTATCTTGTTTTGAAGCAGTTTTAGGATGTGTTTCCTACAAAGATTTCAAATTTTCCTCCTCATATAGAGATGGATTTTTATATTGAGTTGATGCCGAAAGAAACATCAACATCTAAGGAACCTTACAAAATGAGCACTCTAGATTTGGTGGAATTGAAGTTGCAGCTTAAGAAAATGTTTGATAAGGGATACATAAGGCCAAGTGTATTGACTTGGGGTGCACTGATATTTTTGGTAAATAATAAGGATGGTAATATTATATTGTACATTGATTACTGTTAATTGAACTAAGTGACGATCAAGAATAGGTATTCATTGTTGCAGATTGATGACTTGTTTCATCTGTTCAAGGGAGCAAAAATATTCTCAAAGATTGATCTGAGATCATGATATAATCTGGTGTGTGTTAGCCTTCATAGTGTCCCAAGGCTGAGAAAGGATATCGACAGAGGTAACCTCAAACCAAGATTTTAGTTTTGTAGCTAGAAATACCAAACCAGAGAGGGCTCTCTCTATGAAATCATAACCAAAGGATTTGAATGGATAAGGAGTGGATTTTAGGCTATTTAGGTCAACTCTAGGGTTTTGAAAGTTTGATGGTTTTTCTGTTGGATCAGGGATAAAAACTAGGTAGCTAGGTCAAGTTATCAAAGGGTTACAACTGCAAATATATGAAGGAGCAAGGTAGAAATGCTTTAGTGATGGGCTTAGGGTTTTTTCGGTGTAGTGTAGGGTTTGAAAATGAAGGAGGATCTTAATGAGAATGTATCATGAATTCATTAAAATAGAAGGAAGAAAACATAAAATTATATTCCCAAAAAAAAGAGCTTATGAAGAATTCAGCTTATCAAACTTTTAGGAAGATCACTGAAGAAAGTAAGGCATGGAAAGAGAAAATTTATATAATTTATAAAATACTATAACAAAGAAAATACAACATCAAAAACTCACTGCACATGAATTCCTAGATAATAGTTGCAACTGGTCCTTTGAATTTATGAATAAAATCTAAAGCACAAGCTACACTAGTCTCACCCTATGATGTTAAACCATCAAAATGACTAACAAATGCATACATACAAACAGAAAAACATTTCCCCTATCTCAAGGGTTGAATCCTAGAGTGGAGGAGCAGTTCACATGGCTCCTTCACCTAAAACCTAAATACTAGGTAGGTTAATCAAACTCTCCTCAAGATAGATAAACTGATACATTTGACCATAAATGACATTTACAAGCATGTATCCACCTCATTTTTACTCTAACCATCATATTTACACTTGATTACATCATCAAAACTCACAAAATGAAAATTTACATTATTGGAGGTTGAATCTGGACTGATTCAACTGAGAAAAGTGATTTTCAGGAAAAAATGCAATGAGATCAGGTAAAAACATAGTGTGTCAGGGGAAAACACAACGAAAATGGTAGAAACGGCTTTTGGAGGCCTTTCCGGGGTCCAAATATTGATATGAAAGATGCTGGAGAAATATATTCATGTTTTATACATGATAGAATCCTCAAGCACTAAAAAATATTGCTCCTATCCCCCCAAAAATTCATTTTCCCACAAGTACTCCAAAAATGCAACGAACTTTTCAAAAACAGTGCAGAAAGGTGTTTTTTGAGTGGTTTTTGGCCCTTTTCACCTACCAAAACTTGCTGACATGTCTCTCCCAGGGGATAAAGTTGCTGAATAATTCATGAGAAATCCAAATATGCAAATAATTTATCATTTTTAGGCCCCCATCAAAAGCGCAGCATGGGGCACGCTTTGTTTTTGAACTAGTGTCTGTGTCAAAAAATTGCCAAAAAGAAAAAAAAATTCAAAATTTTCTGCAAACATAGGGCTCAAAGGTAGGTCCATATCTCTCTAACAGTAATGATTTTTGCAAAGTGGAGAGATATTTTTTTTCTTTGGAATGTTTTTAACAAAAACCTCCTTTGGTTTTCAAAACTATTTCCCATTTAGTCATAATCAAAGTTTAAATTTGATCACTCAAAACTTGGAAAAACGCAACACCACCAGGGAAAAGCGCAGCGTGATCTTGCAGGGCACTTTTTACTACCTTCCGGAGCTCAAAATCAAGATCTGAAGGTACCATTGGAAATATTTGGATTTCTTCTACACATTAGAGTCATTAAGTGCTACAAAAACCTTCTTCGAACCCTAAAAACTATCTTGAAGTCAAGCTTTCCAAAAGTGCATAAAACCTCCTATAACAATTGTAGTTTTGGAATTTCTCCCAAATCATAATATCTGTGTATAATTTTTTTTTTTTTTTTGTTTCTTAGTCTATGATGCACAAAACCCTCTTTCACTTTTGTAAAATTCATCTCTATTTGGTCAAAAAATACATTTTAAAGAAAAATTGTCCCTACGTGCAATGTAAACCTTAGGCAACCCACACCTTGGCAAGGTGAAGCTATGATTTCTTGGAATTTGGTGGGCTCATACCTACTGATATTACCTCCCTTTTTTATGGCTTATTTTCTCCCTCCATGTTCGATATTGCATATCAAACCCTAGTGGGATGAAAGGAAAAAACATGGTTTTACTTGGAAAACCAGGAATTAGGGTTACTTTCTTCAAGTGATGAAATAGAGGGACTAGGGAGGAGATATGTAGGTAGGAAAAATTTAGGATAAAAGGGGGTGTGTTGGAGGTTTAGGGGAGTTGAAAATTAGATAGGGAGTGTAGGGATAGGTTGTAGGAATTAAAACACAGTCTTAACCCTAGAGCTACCCAAAAACGCAGCATAGGAGCTAGGGTTAGGTATAGGGAGTAAGGAAATGAGAGTGAGAGGGTGTGAGGTCTGTGGGAAGTGAATTTTGGTGTGTGGAAGGGTATAGTATGTGTGGAATTAGGTGTTTTTTCTTGCAATTCAAAAAATGGAGCTCACCCACCAAAAACGCAGCGTGGGGACTGTGGGAGAATTCCACCAATGAAACACTAAAATTGTTGTTGATGGGAGGTAGCAGGAACTTAAAATTACTTGTCAACAACTGATGAAACATTAAATTTCCCCATAAAACCTTTGAAGATGATTTTTTTTGTTGTGGGAGTGGAAATGCAACGAAGGGCCAAAAACGCAGTGTGGTTGCCTGAAAACGCAGCGTGGCTACCTGGTGAGGGTTCCAATCACCTTTTGAGAGTGTCCTTCGATGCCTTCTATACTGGGATGGTATTTTTTGGTGAGTGAGTTCTCAATTCCAATGAAATGAGTGAAATAAATGGCTTGTATGGTCATTTGTATCTTGTGGAAATCAAATTCTTCATAGTAGTGTGGTGGCCCACCATGTCTTTTTCACCTTTGTCTTGAAAAAATTGTAGCTTTGGAACATTAGAAACATATTACTTCATATCAAAATAAAATTAGACTTGAAACAAAAATTTATTGAGAAATTTCCCTATCACTACTCCAATGTCAGATTTATTGGTGAAATGTAAAAAATTTATATGAATTTGACCCTAAGACCTAATGGTGACATGACATGAAATGAGTTGAATGAGGACAATGGTGGTGTGAATGAGATGATAATGGTGACCTTTCAATGATGACTCATCCAACCTAATGATGGCAATGATCGGAACATGAAATTTTTGAAAGGAGTAGTAAGAATACCTAGACACACTAGCCAATGACCGAATTTTTATTTTAAGACCTATTGAAACCATAAAAATTTGACTTGAAACCCTAAACAAAACCTTGTAAGAGCACATTTGATCACTGGTGACATGCAGAACTGACCGACACTAACAGTGCAAATCAAATACGAATACATCTATAAGACTATATATTTTTACCAGGTATGGGAATTGTGATTTTTTGGTGGTTCAATTTGGTATTACTAATACTCCATCCACTTTCACGTGTTTGATGAAAAAAGTGCTGTGTTTTTGGGGTAGGGTCCCTTAGGTCGATTCTTGAGTCAATTTTGTTAAAGCATAGCACGTAGGTCAAGGGGGTTTGGGGCAGGTCAAATTTGCATTTTTTTAATGGGAAAAAGGGTAAAACATGGGGCTCAAACCACAATTTTAGTCCATGGTTTTTTCACGTCTAAGTATTATAAATAGGCATGTATGAGTCAATTCAAGATATAATACAATATCTATATGATGATTATGCAAGGTGAATTGGGCAAGTAAGTTGTTATTTAGTCTAAGTAATAGGCTCCTGCGGCTGTGTGCGCGGAGACCTAAGTCTGGGGTTGTGTACGAGGACTTTGTGGCTGTGTGTGCAAGAGAAAAAATTGTATTCATTGAATATATTCTTAATAAAGAGAAGTTTTGACAAAGTCTCTAGTTTAATTGCATAATTCCTATTCTTATGTGTTAATCATGTATGAGTTACTCATTTGCTTATAGATTTATTGTCTGATTGTTGTTAATTGATACACATATGTCTGGGTTAATCATATAATAATAAATATGTGTGTTTTCACAAGAATTATATCAGTATTAAGGGTTTCTATTAATTAGATCAGAATAAGAGTAGATCGCTATGTTTGCGCGATAACTGCATCTGTTTTAAGGGTTTTGTTGAAGTTAGATATGAATCTGGTTAAGAGCAATAGTGTAGCACAATAGTGATTAGATAATACCAGAAAGAGTTAGATACACATCATAAATCTCCCTCTGGGTGCGAAACCCTGATTTGAGTACCCCCCATTGCTACTTCGAGTGAGACTTTGGTCTACACAAGCATATCACTGCCTAAAGGGCCAGTATTTGGAGGGTTTTGTTGGTTGCGAAAATACAATATAAACTTGGGTTTGGACCCCTCGAGCCAACAAATGGTTCTGTTACCGGGACCGAGATCTGTTTGAGGGAAATTTGATGTGGCACCCAACTAAGAACAAATTGCAAGAAGGGTTGGACAGAAAGGTACGCGAGTTTGCGATCCAAGAGAACCAGAACCAATGATTATCTGTTGAATATTGGGAACAAAGATACATTTATACATAGTAGCACGAAATATTCTTTTCTTCCTTAGCAATAGAACTATACGAGTGGTTGTCTTGGTTCACTAAGACACATACCTGTTGTAAGGACGACATGATTACTAGGTGGACTCCTAAGTTGGTTCATCAATTGGAAAAAGCCAACAATAGGATTACTCGCACAATAGACTATTGGATCAATAAAATTCTGGTTGGATTTGTCATAGATTTTTCTATTGATACCTTTGTGTCCTACACTGAAGCTAAAAGAAGGTTTTTCAAGGGTTCACAAGGTAAGTTTCTGCGCTCCTTGAAGTTGTGGCTTAAAATGCTCTTATGTGAAAAAGGTACTTTGTGCAGCCACACTGAGTGAATGTTCACAAGAGGTCAACCTAGCTCTATGCGCAGTGGAAAACTTTATAAAGAAGACCGGGACGAATATTTTGTGTATAGTCCCCTCAAAGGTAGGTCTGACAGTGACGACAAATTTGAGGCGAGAATTTCAAGTGATTTGTCACACACAGAAGATACTAACACACCTATGCTTCAGATCTTGTCTACCCCACTCCCAAGTCCACCTCACACTCCACTCCACTCCACTCCACCTCCACTTCCACCTCCACCACCAGTATTCGATATGGATAAATATATTAAGATGCATAATTTTAAGGGTGTCAGGAATGAAGACACAGAGTAATTTTGGTTCATTGCAGAGGTTATGTGGAAGGCACATCAAATTAATGATGATGATGTAAAGAAAGCACAACTTGCTACTGTATTCTAGGAACATGCATTGGAATGGTACATGAGGTACCTAGTAGCTAACCCAAATACGAGAATAGATGGTCTAAAGAAAGCATGGAATGAGCAGTTCTAGAATCCAAAGTCATATGCGCAATGTGTTACCGAATTTAAGGATATCCACTAGGAAATAATGGAAATTGTGTGTGATGAAAATCAACAGTTAAGACACATTATCAGGGATGCAGGCTTCACCATTATTGATGATCAACATAGGGAATGGTTCATTGCAATGATGTTGCCACACCTGCACCTGAGTTTATCTCAGCAAAATATTGCAACCCAGGCCGAAGCTTTGGAAATCATGATGAAACTAGAAGCCTAGCCATTTCATGAAATGTGGATCGGGGTTCAGTAGATTTAGAGCCAATTGGCTACCCTGCACTTAGAATTGAATTTTTTTTAGAAGGAAAATGGGAAGGATGTGCACGTAGAGGTATGGTGTGTGTGTGTTGCAAAGCCGAAGGACACTACAAGGAACAATGCCCAGTATATGGAAGTTGGAGGACCAACTCTGATCAAGCCTAAAACAGGGGCAGGGCCAAGTGAGCGCCCTACAATATGGTGTGGACTATTTCAAGTAATCAGAAAACACCCTACATAATATTTTCCCAGGTTGGAGAAATATATTCAGTCTCCTAAGCAGTTATATTGCACATTTTGTCAGTCTATAGGCAATGATGATAAGCAATGTCACAGTTTTGACCTAATGATTGAACAAGATGCTTCTTATAAAATACAGTCGAAAGGTAGAGGTATGGATTCCCCTGCTTAGCCCTCTGGGGGAGGGGGATTTCAGGGCTGATTTCGTGGAAGAGGAGGAGGAGATGGTCATGGAAGAGGCCAAGTTATCTTTTATAATTGTGGAGAAGTTGGCCACTTGGCGCGCGACTGCCAGAACCTGACACACCCATCTTGTAGGTATTGTCAGCAGTTTTACCATGTAATTGAAGATTACCCTATGTTGTTTGTGAAAATGCAAGAGAAGACGACTCATATGCCTAAACATAATGTTCATATGATGAGGGAAGAGTCACACAATGAAGAGCCTAGTGTTAATATTGTGACCACAAGTGAAAAGCAGAAGGAAAACAACCTGTTGTAGATTTCTAGGTTCGGAAGTCCCCTGAGAAGAAGGAAGGATTTAACTTGCAATAGGATATGGATACTTTTAATTAAGCCAAGAATAATTTTATGGACCCCGGTGCGTCGACATCAGAAGCACCGACTAGGCTTGTTGTGAATATCATAGATGAGACTGATCCAACTGAGTTGAAAGTGTTCCTATAGGCTTGTATCAATATTTTGTGCAATAAGAAGGAGATTGAAAACCTTCAAACATTAATTGATAACTGCATCGATAAATATCAACCTCAGATGGAACAAACGGTTGTCAACAAAATCCACAAGAATAAAAGAAGAATTGCATGAGATATGTGCTTAACCACTCAGATAAGAGACTTTGAGATGGATCAAGTTATTATGGATATGGGATCCGATGCAAATGCATCACTTAAACAAACATGGCAGAAAATGGGAGAACCTAAGTTGGAATGGTCTTCAGTTTAATTGTGCATGGCTAACCAACAAAATATTATCCCAATGGGTAGGCTCTTTAGGGAAGTACTTGACATTGAAGGAGTCAAGTTTTTTGTTGACTTTGAAGTCATTGAAATTGTTGATGATGCAAATCCATATCATACGTTGCTAGGTCTAGACTAGGATTTTAACATCGATACTATTATTAACCTCAAGTGCAAGAGTATGGTATTTGAAAACAATGGGACAAGGGTTGTGGTCCTCCTAGATCCTGCAAAAGGAGAAAGGTTTACAGAATTGGTGTGCGATGAATATGCAGACAAAGATATTGACCATGTCTACAAGTTAACTGAAAAGGATGAGGATTGAATCAATCCCATGGAAGATTCCAGGCTTATTTGGGAAAAAGATAGTTCATGCTTATCAGACTCAAATGAAGAATTGGAACACTGACATAACCACTTAAATGAAGTATCCACATTGCGTTGTAATCAGGTAACCAAATATATGTGTTGTATATCCTCTAAGGTACGTGAATTTCCCCACTATGATGGTATAGGAGATATAAATATGTTTTTAGATATATTTGAAAGGGATGTTCTGGAGGAACAATGGTTTTGCGCGCTTGATCTAGCTCTATGCTCAACCCTAGTGTGTTGGTGGGGAACCCACAAAGAAAATATTGCTGATTGGAGGGGATGTCATAAAATGTTGCGATTGTGGTTCAGAAGCCCCAACACCCAAATGAAAGAAAAATATTCAGGCACAGATGATCTACACCATCATTTAGCCAATTGGACTGCAGTTTGGGGAGAGGAGCCATAGCCGGAATATATTCACATATTCATTCATACACTAGACATGGTACCCATGAAATGGTATCTGGAGACCGAGTTGTGACATGGTATTGTTGAATGGGTTGTGCTAAAAGAGAGATCTATTTTGACTTTTAGCTTTGAAAGTGGATTCCATTGCATTGATGAGGCATTGCAAGAGATCCAAGATGCTATTTTTGACATGTCAAAGGAACCAGTAGTGCGCGCCCTACTAGAATTGAATGCACAAATGAAGGATGCAGTTCAATGTATAAATTTGACTGCTAAAGAAAATGATGAGGATCCTAGAAAAATTAACATCCCTGAGTCTAAGGGGAAGCATGTGGTCACTAGACTTGAGATTGAATTTCCAGATGTTTCTGAACTTATTAAGACTAGAAAAGTCAATATTGGCATAGAAGAGCAGCCTAAGTTTTCCAATATAGGAGATTATTGGGATGAAGATACCATGGGAACGATTAAAGAACTCCTCATTGAATATCAGGAGTTGTTCCCCACTAAATTTTCTGAGCTAAAAGGGATTATTGGAGATCTTGGTGTGATGAGGATCACTTTAAAACTAGATGTTAGGCCCATTAAGTAGCTCCCCTACAGATTGAATCCAAAGTATAAGCAAAAGGTCAAGGAATATTTATAAAATATGGTTGCTACATGAATTATTGAGCCAATGGAGGAATCAGATTGGGTGAGTCCCATGGTAGTCTAAGAAAAGAAGACAAAAGGTGAAATTAGGATCTATGTTGACCTGCACAAATTGAATGATGCATGTGTACATGATCCTTTTCTGACCCCATTCTTAGATGAATTCTTATACAACATCGGAGGGCAGGAAGCCTATTCATTTACTAATGGATTTTCTGGATATCACCAGATAAGGATCGCACTTGAATAGAGGAGAAAGACTACCTTTGCAATGGAATGGGGTTAATTCCAATATACTGTAATGCCATTCGGTTTGAAGAACACGTCAGCCATATTTTCACGCACAGTAGTTGTTTCTTTCAAATATTATATCCATAAGTTCTTAGAAGTGTATTTTGATGATTGGAATGTTTAAGAAATAACTCTCCAGCCTACATTTAATGCTCAATACTTGTTAAAAGTATCAAATTTCTCATAATTTGAAGAAGTGTATATTCTGCATCCCTTTTGGTATCTTGTTGGGACATATTGTTTGTAAACAGGGAATGCGGGTTGATCCAGCCAAAATAGTTTTCATTATTAATTTGGATTCTCCTAAGAATGTGAAGCAGTTGCACTCGATATTGGGACATATTGGATATTATCGAAATTTTATTCAAGCTGATGCGCATATAGCTGCATCGATGGAGAAGTTGTTGAAGAAGGACACCACTTTCTATTAGGACGAGGACTATCAAAAGAGTCTGGACATACTTAAGGAAAATATGGTTATAATGCCCATCTTGGTATTCCCAGATTGGTCGAAGGAATTCCATGTACACGTTGATGCTTCATGTATCACTTTAGGAGTTGTATTAGCGTAGTAAGGTATTGGAGATATTGATCATCTAATTGCATTTGCAAGTCAGAATATGTAAAATGTTGAACATAACTATTCAGCCACAGAAAGAGTTGGGCTAGCTATGGTGTATGCGCTGCAAAAGTTCCATCATTGTCTGCTTTGATGTCATTTCAAGATGTTTAAAGATCATTATTCTTTGAAATACCTGGTGAAAAATCCTGTGTTGGGGGGGGGGGATTTTTAGGTGGCTCCTTATGTTCCAGGAATATGATTTTAAGGTGATTGTGAAGCCTAGAAGGTTGAACGCAGGACCAGACCAATTATCGAGCATTGAAAATGGTGAAGAACAAACTAATTTTGATGACAGGTTACCAAATGTTTAGTTGTTCGCTATTAAGGTAGATGATGATCATTTTTACGATATCATCCATTTTATAACGACTGGGAATATGCCTACAAAATATACGATCAAGTAGAAGAAAGAATTGGTATTGCACACATCATATTTCACTTTGATCACAGATCACTTATACAAGATGGGAATTCATAAAGTTTTGAGGCGATATGTTCCTAATTTCGAGAGACTAAGCATATTGGCAGAAGCACATGGGGGAATTGCAGGTGGCCACTACGCTAGTAAACCGATTGCGTAGAAGAAATTGAGGGTTGGTTTATGGTGGGCTACTTTTCACATTGATTCTAAGGAATACTTTCGCGCTTGTGACGTATGTCAGAGAACTGGAAGACCCTTGCTACCCAGAAAAGATGCCACTACAACCACTAGTCACTTTACAGGCCTTCGACAAATGGGAAATTGATTTTGTAGGGCTGATTAACCCCCTAGGGAAGAAAAATAGAGCACGATACATCATCACTGCCACATACTACTTGACTAGGTGGGCGGAGGCTCAACCTGTGAAGGATTGCAGCGCAGAGATGGTTGACAATTTATTTTTGAGAATATTTTGATGAGGTTTGGATGCCCCAAAATTCTGATGAGTGACCAGGGCATGCATTTCCTAAATAAGACCATTCAGGTGATGAAAAAATAATTCATGATACATCATCATAACAGTACGCCCTATCATCCCCAGGCGAATGGAACTGTAGAAACTTTCAACAAGATTTTGGAGAATGTGCTCACTAATATATGCAATTCTAATCACAATGAATAGGATGTGCACATACCTGTTTTTATATGGGTATACCGCACAACATGAAAGAATATAACGGGATAAAGACCTTTTAGAATGGTCTACAGAGAGGAGGTCATTATGCCTATGGAGTACATTGTTCCTAGTCTGCGTATCACAACCATAACCAACATGGTTGAACAAGACATTATGGAGGAGTGTCTGTTGGAGCTTGTTGCATTAGAGTAAGATAGATTCACTGTTGGTTTCCACCAACACGTGTAGAAGGCACACGAAAAGTCTTGGCATGACCGGCACATCAAGCAGAAAAATTTCAAGAATGATGATTTGGTGCTAATTTATGACAGTAAGTTTGCACAATTTCCAGGGAATTTCAAGATGCGCTGGCTTGGACCCTATATTATCAAGGAAATTATAGAGGTAGGTGTGGTGCGATTGGCTAAGTTAAGTGGTGAATTAATTCCTAGATATATTAATGGTATTTTCCTAAAACCTTACAGGGATGACCCTATCCCTACATGCGTTAAATGCCTATATTTCAGGAAGAATTTCCTAGCACCCCCGACAGCTACAAGAGGGTGTAGGAATTTAAAGAAGTTTGTCAGTTGTTATTTCCAAAAAAATTTGCGATGAAGTTTGAGGGGGCACAGGTATTTTGAAGCCAATGCAAAATTTGTGCTAGGAGGCTGTTATAGTCACATACAAACTAGAAACTAGCCATTGGAATAGTAAATCTGGAAATGACAGTTTTGTTACCATTAAGGGAGTGGGTAACTTGCATTTAAGGATGATATTACGCTAGATTTTGAGCCATTTTAGCATTTATGGAGCTGCATCAATGGACATAAGTTCGTTTAAGGTGTGGCATCACTATAAATATGTCATGAAGGTCTGCACAGGTTTCCTTTCATTGTTGCGTAATTCAATTGAGATGTTCCCTCTGCTCTTGTTCATCATCTATGTCTGCATCATGGGAGCCTCTTAAAGAAATGCTTCGCCAACAGGATTTCGGCCACTTAATACCATAGATGATGAAAATGAATCAACCTACCCCTGCTGTGCAGTAGAAACAAAAGAAGGGGCAGTCGTCCAGTACCGGGAATTCCCCATGAAAAGTGACCTCGAAGCAGAAACATGCTTCCCATGCGAACAGGAAGAAGTGAATGATGGAAGAAGAACCAGAATTAACTGCACCATAGGAAGGATTCGTAAAGGAAGTGGAGAAAATATCATAGTTGCCTCTGTACATGGCCCCATGGAAGGCGATAGTGGACATTTCCAAGGAACTTGATAAGGTCAAGGCTATAATCTATACAGCCTCTGCTCCATAAAGATGTTCCTTTTGAGGGTGACCTATTGGAGAAGGTACCTTCTCTCAAGTTGGAGGATTGAGATTTGGTGGAACGCCCAAAGTTCCCTAAGCTCACACTGCCACAATACTTGGAACAAGTCCCTTATGAAGAAGTCTACATAATCAAGGTGGAACCAATGTAATGGGCCCTTGGACTACAGAGGTTTGGGCTCTTGAATTTTTATACTGTCCCCCATTTCAATCACAACAACATCAATGATATTTGTCTGTGCTAACTGTTGGCTCTAGTGCACAAAAATTGATTGTGGTTGGGAACGTAGATCCCTATTGATGACAAGCTCATCCACAACATTATCGACCTACCATACCAAGGATAAAACCGTGTAGAAGCCTTTGGAGAGAAAGGTCAAGAGAAGAAGGTCACATATGATGTCAAGAAAGCATATGAAGTGGTTAGAAATAAGCGGGGATTTTTTGTTAGCACCATCAACAATGCCTATGCCCGCTTTTTCACGTAGATCTTGGCATGCAAGATGATGTGAAAAAGTTGTGCCAAAGTATTTATAGCACCAGACATTGTGTTAGCAGTGCAATCCGTCAAAGGTGTTGAATACAACTTGGCCAAGTACTTGTTCCCATAATTCTTAGAGAATGTCCGTGAGGCACAGGAAGAAGGGAAATTGTTCCACTACGTGTGGATTTTGTTGCTCTTCATGCTAGTGGGATGGAAGTCGCCGTCGCAGTTACAACCCCCTGAGATTGAACTTGATCTATGTGAAGTGGATCTTTATGCGTCACTATGGGTGACAAAGAATCCAACAAGAGTGATCGAAAATAATTTTTTTTGGGTTTTATTCCCAATGGAGCTTTACCTAGTTGTTCAGCTAAAGCAACACCTATCGCCCACATTGTATGACCAGCATAATCGCGTCACAGAATTCAAAGCATCATTTCACAATGTGCACATTTTTGCAAAGGCAGATATGTCCAAGGTGTGGTATGACCCACCTTACCTCGTCATAGAGGATGGCCTCATCCAATTCACCTCCAACTGGAGTCCTTCCTAGTTGGCTGCAACAAAAAATACCAGTGCCACCTCTTCTTCCCAGCCCAAGTCATCTGCGTCAAAGTCGCGCACCAAGAAATACACAAAGAAATATACGCAGGATCCTACGACAATGACGGAGACAAAGGAACAACCAAATGACACTGTGGATGTTACTAGTGACAAGGAGTTGGAGGAAATTGATGGAGACAGTGCAGACGCCCCTTCAACATATATAGACACTAATTGAGGTACCAAAAGAGGACCCCAATTACTAATAGGATCGTGCAGGAACAGGAAAGCCTCTAAGAAGAATGGGACTGAACTCCTCGTGTTGACCGAAGGTGACTATGATGAAATTGGGAACACTGTCAAGACAATCACTGAAGAAGCTTAGAGTTCCATTGAACAAAATACAAGACTGCCCTCGAAAATGTTCAGTAAGGCCTCCAACAACTGCGGGTTTAGGTGAGTGACATTTAGGTGAGCATGAATCAAGCGAGCGTATTTCAAGTGAGCGTGCTTTCAGTCAACACTTTAGTCGCAGAATCCACCACAGTAAGCAGATTAATACATATTAATGGCAGAGCGCTTCATTCATCACATTCAATGCAGTGCACAACTACCCGATCCTGGTAAGAAATTGGAGTAAACTTGGCCACGCTCCCTACTTCCCACTTATAGATGATGCATAGAAAAATTATGGATGAGTTGAAGTATTGAAAATAACGCACTTCTTGTGCCCGAATGGAAGAAAAATAGTAGGCCTAGCAGTTACATTAGGACCACCAGTAAGCCAAACAGGTGCGACACGCCACAGAGAGTTAGAGCGAGCATCTCAAAGAACTTATCACCTAGCTTTGCACCAAGATTCTAGGATTTCCAGAGCCATCCGACGCTGCACCTGCCACGAAGATTGAAACACTCACAACCAAACTGAAGGCTTCCAAGACAAAGATTGAGACAATGCGTGTCGACCTAGAACATAATATTTCTAACCTACATACCAAGTTACAACTAGAAATACCAATAGAGGTCTGGGCACAATGAGCTGCCTATTTTAGCAAGAAACATCCAACATTACTACAGATGTGGATGAGTAAAACAACCTGTTCGAAGATGCCATGGGGATATCGTCCTCCATTCAGGAAGATCTAGTGATTCAACAACTACAGATAGACCTGTGGGATAAGCAACAATAATTTGATGAAATTTGGGTCGCTGCGCGGACCCTACTTCCCGCACAGAGATTGATCAAGTTATAGGATGGACGAAAAATTCAGGGCGAGATTGATACGTTGCATCGAAAAGAGAATCTCATGGTAGCAAGGACCCAACCTTGGGTCGAGGAAGCATTTAAATTATCATATACCATTGAGGGTATGCTCAAATTCCTTCGCCAAACTCAAAGCAACATCAGCTTGGTAGCAAAAGGGCCTACTATAGAGAAATTAGTTATAGAAGTGAAAAAAAATCAATGTAGAGTTTCAAGGCCATCCAACCTCTGCATGAATCCATCCAGACACTCAAGACCAAAAATCAGGAATCGAGAGTAGAGTGACTTGAGGACGAGTCACGAGTTTGAGTTAGGGGCTTGTTGGGCTAGGGTCTCCTAGGTCGAGTCTTGAGTCAATTTTGTTAATTTTGTTAAAGCACAATCCGCATGTCAAGGTGCCTTGGGGCATGTCAAACTTCCTTCATTTTGTAATGGGAAAAATGGTAAAACATGAGGCTCAAACCACGGTTTGAGTCCATGGTGTTTGCGCATATAAGTCTTATAAATAGGCATGTATGAGTCAAGCCAAGATATAATACAATATCTATCTGATGATTTGTAAGGTGAATTGGGAAAGTAAGTCATGATTTAGTCTGAGTAAGTAAATGGCTCCAACGGCTATTTGTGCATAGACTTAAGTATAGGGCTGTATGCGAGGACTTTGCGACTGTGTGCGCAAGAGAAAGAAGTTGTATTCATTGAAGATCTACTTAATAAAGAGAAGTTTTTGCAAAGTATCTTGTTAACTTATATGATTCATGTTCTTATGTGTTAATGATTTATGAGTTATTGATTTTCTTATAGATCTGTTGTTTGATTGATGTTAATTGATGCACATAAGTCTGGGTTAATCATATAATAATAGATCTCTTTGTTTGTGCAAGAATTACATCAGTATTAAAGGTTTATGTTAAGTAAATTAGAATAAGAGTAGATCTCTATGTTTGCAGATAACTGCATCTGTGTTAAGGGTTTTGGTGAAGTTATATTTTAATTGGGTTAAGAACGATAGTGCAACACAATAATGATCAGATCAAACAAGAAAGAGTTAGATCCTATTACCTATGTCTCCTCTCATGGAATTGAAGTCTCCAATACCCCCCCCCCCCCATTACTGATTATGGTGATACTTTGGTCTGCGCAAGAATATCACTACTAAAAGGGCAAGTAGTTGGAGGGTTTTTTTGGTTTCGTAAATGCACTCTGAACCTGGGTTTGGACCCCTCAAGCCAACATGCATCCTTATCTAGACAAGTTTATGATAGTGTTTATTGATGATATCATGATATAATCCAAGAAAGATGAAGAGCATGTAGAGCTCCTGACTGTGGTGTTGAAATTGTTGAGAGAGCATCAGTTGTATGTCAAGCTCAACAAGTGTGGTTTCTTTCAGTCTCAGATTCATTACTTGGTGCAATTTTGTCTCCAAGGAAGGGATACTAGTGGACCCGAAAAATATTAAAGTTATCATGGAGTGGAAAAATCCTGGAAATGTGGATGAGGTCAGATCATTCATGGGAATAATGGGTTATTATAGAAGGTTCATCAAGAACTTCCCATGGATTGGCTATCCTATTCCATCTTTGCAGAGAAAAGGGAAGAAGTTTGAATGTACTGAGGAGTGTGTAGCTAGTTTTGAGTAGTTGAATCATTTGCTTACAAATGCATCAGTCTTAAAGATTTCTGACCCTGATAAGAGTTCGTGGTGTGTACATATGCTTCAAGGAAAGAATTGGTGGATTCTTGATGCAGGAAAATAATGTGGTATGCTATGAGTCAAGGAAGTTGAATGAGAACGAGCATTGTTAGCCACCTATAAAATTTGTCATATCAAATGGTGGCTAAAACATTTTTTAAACCTTCAAGAAACAAGTTTTATTGCCAAAATTGTTATCTCTTGAAGCCTTATGAAGATATCTTATCCTCTGATTAATCTTGACTGCTGTTTCCCTTTCAAATTCTGAAAATCTGTTGTTTTCATGAAGAAAACACTGCTGCCAAAAACTCCATTTTCCCTTCATTTTTCCCCTCCTTTCACTTCAAAAATAACCTCCATTTTATCCCCTTTTTCCTCATAAAATTCCTCTATTTTTACTTTATTCCCTTCTTCCCTTCAAAAAATCCCCTTTTATAAGGTTTAAAACTCATTTTTGAACCTTACCGAAACCCCCAAATCCATTGAAAAACCTTGAAAAAATCATAAAAAATAAGTTTTTTAACTACAGGCCTAAGCCCCTTTGGGCTAAGCCCTAAACCACTTCCCCACCATATGCCCTAGCGCTGGAACCAAGCACTAAACCCATTTGGCACTTATCGCATTGGAACTATTGATGCACGCAAGTCTATTTGTTATGTTAAAACCTCCGACCCAATTGGCCCTTATATGTATAAACCCCCGATCCTTTTGCCGCTTCATATAACCCAAGAGCCCACAATTGGGCACTTAAACTTATGAATAAACCCTTCCTGATCCCCTTTTCCCTTTGCAAATTTAGAAAAACCCCTTTTCCTATGTTTTTATCTAAACGCGTCGGTTCAATGTTTTTAATGAAGAGAATCGTTGATCTAAAACCAATCAACGGTCAATACAGTCTCGCATCGGATATTTTCACCAAGCGCATTTGGAAGACCCTCTCTTTTGTTCCAATGCGATTGGCCCCTTTATGCATATAACCCCGGTCCTTTTATCTATTTCATATATCCAAAGGCCCCGCAATCGGGCGCCAAACATCATACAATAAACCTTCCCCTGATAAAAAATCCTTTGTATTTCATTAAAATTTTTATTTTCCTATGTTATAAAGGGTCCCGCCCGTTCATTGGTTAAACCCATTCCCGACTGTTGATCATGAACTAATCAAACGGTCTGCGCAATCTCGCATCAAAATATCTCATCGGGCGCATTAATATTTTATTTGCCCCCCTCTTGATTGGAATTCTCCCGATGGGCTATCAGCTGTTGATCTCCCCCCGCCAGATCCAGATCGATGGCCCACATCGCTTCATCCCTAAGCCCTTTCCCCGCCTGTAAACTCCTCTGATACATTCTCCACCGTCGATCTAATCCTCAGATCAACGGCCCACAATCAATCGCATCAGAAATTTTCAGTTGCACCTTTCCTCTCTCCTCTGCCGATCGCAACCTCCCAATTGAATCTGGGCCGTCCGTACACCCAGATTCGATGGTCCAGATCGTTTTTCTGACCTTTGTTAAATTTATGAAACCCCGCTATTTTTTTGGGGGAAATTTCCACCGTTGATCTCTGCAGATCAACGACCCATATTGACCCTTTTCTCTGCCTATAATTTTATCCTACCTTCCTCCAGATCGAATCTCAACCATTCATTTCCTGATCTGATGGCTCAGATTAAAACCACCCCACATCTTATCGCCCGTGCATCTTATCGATATCACGCTCTTTCCACGAACATCAGATCTGAGACCCCTGATCTGACGGTTGATGTGCATTTTCACGCAGATTCAAGCACAAAGGTTAATTCTCCAAGAGCTACGCGATATAAGTGGTTTTGAAGTGCCACGTGTCGGGCTAAGATGCATATCGCATTCAAAAATTCCTCCGCCAAAGGGATTTTCACCTATTTCCTTTTTATTTCTTCCATTTCGCATTAAAGTGGCCCTTTTTCATTATATGAACTCGGATCACTCCCGACTATTGATCTATGTAGATCAACGGCTCTGACTTAATCTTTCACCATTGTTCCAACAACTTCCCTTTGAACCTCAACGTGCAATCTCCGCCATTGGATGCTTTCATCCAACAACCATGCTCTAAACCTAAGCCTCCAAAGTAGTCTAACCTAAAATACGTAGGATTTTATTAACTTTTCTTTGTTTGTGAAGGATTTAAAAGGTTTTTCAAATATTTTAAAAGGAAATTAAAGGCCGAAGGTGACGACTCTCCAGGCTTTTTTTTATCAAAGAGATTATTCCACAAGGTTGCCCATCAACGTTTGCTAATGCCTCATGAACGTTGGAAACACTGTAAAGCCCCTACAGCACCTGCACATCAACAAGACATAACAAAATTAAAACAATCAAAGAGTATCAGTGTGAAATGACCCAACCACAACAAAACTGAAGAATTGAAGGTTGAATCACAGTTTTGGTGGATTACAGCTAAAATCGACAATTAAAAGCCTAATCCATTAAATTAAACACAGTTAAAGAACAGAAGACAGAATTTAGGTCTAATTAAGCCTAAACATAGAGAATCAAGTCAAAATAACAGTGTTTAAAGGAAAACAAAATATCTACCAGACAGAGAAAGCCTCCACTACCACATCAGAGGCTAATTGAATCCTCTCAGCTACCAGAAGCCACCTGTAGCCTCAAAATATTTAAAATATGACCATAGTTATTGCAGAACAGAGGATATTTTTCCAATACAACGGAACTATGAATTCAATCAAAGAAATTATTGCAAAATATTAGCAGAGTTATTATAAAGATGACACGGAGCCTTAAAGTCAACAAAATTGCCCCAGCAAGATTAATACTTAATGTAAAACAATTAATACAGAGGAAATATCTGTAATATTCTCCATTGAGCCCCTCAAAGGTTGAGAAGCATTAAAATTGTATTAATTGAACCCATAGATCTTTTTCTCTCATTCCACCTCCTCATTTCTCTATAAAATCTTCTTGAGGAGCTCATTTTAAAGGGTTGGTTGCAGAACTTTGAAATATACTTGTGCTCGAATTTTCTACATGTAAATAGTGTTCAAAGGCTCTTGAAACTGTGTTTGTAATCAAATAAGTTAGGTTGAAAAGTAAAGATGATTGTTGAACTGAAACATCTGGCTTGAAGAATGTAACTGGTTTGACATCAATATACAAGCTGATTCTTGGGATACTGGTCTATATCACTGGTGAAGTGCTTCTTTCTGTGTTATTTTTTTTCTTTCATTTATGCCATTTTGTCCATTATTCTCTCATAAATAAGATCAATCATAGAGTTAGGATTTACTGTTTACAGTACCCTTCTCTGACTAATAAGATTTATCTCAATGTTTTCCTCTAAATTGTATATTTAAGAATGATTCAATACAGTTCTAGCAGTTAGGAATGTCGGCGTTCCCTCGTCCTACTATTTACTTTAAACATTGTTCTTAAATGTTATTTTCATTATTTTCTTAGTAAAGCTAGACTAGAAAAGTGTTTGTGTGCCCTGTTTTCTAGCTTCTTTCTCCAAAGGTAGTTCTGAAAGTTTCCCTAAGATTATGCTGAAAGCAGTTTAGATTTAAAAGTATCTTTCCTAATCTTAGGCTGCCCTTCGTTTTCCTTATATGTTTTCATCCCTTCTGAAATTAATTATGTGGAATACTGGATTGTTTGTCTATTGAGTTAGCTTTAATAGGAACTTGCCTAAGAAGTTTATGGTTAGCCCTATCCTTGGTTGGTTTTAAACAGTTACTTAAAAGGATTTTCTTGTTTGGACAGACTGATAAATCCTAGTTGAAATTATTGTCTGTTTCCACCCCTTCAACTCTTTTATTGTTTCCATTCAATCATTTTATCTCAAAAATCTTGTGATATAGATGACTCACCCCTTGGACCACTCTTGAAATTGTTGCACAATTAAACCCTTTTATGACTCCATAGCTTGATGGACTAAAAACCATCATCATATGTATCCTATTAGCCAAATCTTGTTCTGATTGCTTGCAATTTCACACCTTTGAAACTCTTTCATTTTAGGACTTTACACTCAACTAAAATCATGCTCAACCATCCAAAACAAATAAAAACCCTTGTTCTTAATAACTAGCCTAATATCACACCCAAAAACCTTAAATATAAATCAATCTTTGCACTTATAGGAGAGATCCCCCTCCGGATTCAAGAGGGCTAGATCCTAGAATCCCAAAGTGGTTCAAGTGTTCTCTCTGCAGTTATAGTCTCAACAATCTACTGGAATTATGGGGAGCTAACATTTTTGGTGACTCCACTGGGGACTGAGTCAATATTCATTCTAAGAAAGCCCCTTGAGTACAAGTAGCCCTCTTCAATCACTACTAAGCAATTGGTAATCATGATAAAACTTATTTGAATCAGTGACAAACTAAGGAAACCTTAGGATTCTCATAAGACTTATCAAACCTTGAAGGATCAGCTAGCTTAGCCATAAGAGTAGACTATCTTTGTCTCATAACCGTAGCTAAGTTTTGAAATATGTTTAGGACAAATTTAGAACCCATAGGACTAAAATAAATTTAGAAAAACCCAAAAATATTTTAGATTGGTATTCAAATAAACATGGTGGTGGACCATAAAACCTTTTACCTCCAAAAGAGCTGAAAATTTCCACCTGGTGACTCCACAATCCTAAACAGACCTTAAGACTCCACTGGGAAGACCCATTATCATCATAACATCATACAAACTCAATTAGAAGGCTTTAGGATTAAATTTTTCTTGTTTGAAAGATCAGTTAGCCTCTTAAAGATTGTCATATCTGGTTAAACTTTTCTTGTTTACTTAGGTCTGAAAAACACAACATAGTGGCTCCTAGAAAGATTCATACTAGAGCCCATCCTGACCCAGAACCTCTTGAGATAGTTGATAACCCTCAAAGTATCCTTAGGAAGTCTCCTAAGATTAAATCTTCAACTGTTTTCAGATCACCCTTTAGAGCTAATTATGTTCCTGAAAACTTTGCAGCTCTACAACAATCACAATTTGACTTAAGAGATTCATTTAGAACTAGGTCGCTTGATGATTTAGATCAGCTAGATTCTGAGTCTTCACTTTCATCCTCGAACAGAAGTGAACATCCTGGTAGTAGAGAAACAACACCACCAGATCTATATTTCCTTCACAATTTAGGTGTCTCTCATCCAAGGTCAGCTCAACAGTCTCTTGCTGGTACATCTACATATGTTCTTCATACATCCACTGTCCAAACCACTCCATTCCAGCTCACTCCCACTCTTGTTAATCCACCTCTTGTAAATCCACCTCCACCTCCTATCATGGTAGCATGGTATGCTCCCTTAGTCCTTCCTTTACCACTAGTAAATATTCCTCAGGACTATCAGTCCAAGATACCATTGTATGATGCCAGTAATGCTATTACTGCTTCACAAAATGTGGATAAGATGAATGACTACTTTGACAGAAATGAGATTGATGATGAAACTGTCAAAGTTATATTATTTGCTCAGAGTTTAGGGGGAGAAGTAAGAAAATGGTTCAAAGGCTTAAGCCCTCACAGTATAAACGATCTCCAAGATTTCCATTAGTCATTCTTAAACAAATGGGAAGTGAGGAAAAACCCTCTTCAAATACTTTCCGATTATAAAAATCTCCACAGAAACACTGGGGAAAGTGTACAAGCTTATTGCACTGGGTTTAACAGTGTTTATAATGAATTTCCCCCAGACTTAAAACCTCCACAAGGCTCAGCTTTAAACAAGTTTCTTGAAGGATTTGATCCTGAAATGGCCCATCAGTTGTGAGAGAGAGAGATCCTTTAACCCTTGAAGATATGCAAAAAGGAGCTCTTGCTGTGGAAGTTAATTTGATGGAGAAAAGAGAAAGAATGAAGAATGAGAAGAAAGTGTCCTTTAAAGAGGAATCCACACCTTCCACATCCAGCTCAAAGATGGAGAGAATGATGGAGAAGATGATGAAAAATATGAGCATACTTGAGAGAGCTCAAGCTAGTCAAAACCAAACTGCTCCTCAAAACAGAAATTAGAACCAAAATCAGAATTTTAGGAGAAACCAGCCTGAGAATAGACCGAGGGAGGATGATCAACAAATCACTCCTATTTTTCATCAAAACTATGTAAGTGAGGTTAAAGAAACTTTTGATCAAACGGAGGAAGATGACATAAATATGTTGGGAGTAGTTAATGATGACTTTGAAGTTCATTATGATGGAAAAAAAAGGTCTATACACACCCTATGATGATAAGAGATGAGGATAAAATTTATTATCAAGACATGGAAAATGTTATCATAGAGTCTCAAAAATAATATGACCTTAGGAGTAAAAGAAATCAAGAAACTCCCAAAACTAAAACCTCTGAAAAATCTGTACAAAGCAGCCCTGTAAATAAACCTAAGACCACAAAACAAAAAGACAAAACAATAGTTGTGAATTTTGATAAAGGTAAAGAGAAAGGCACTCAAAACAATGAAAAATAGAGTGCAGACCATAGTAGTGTCAGCACCTCAGCTAGTGCTCCTGTTAAAACGATTCTGACAAATGTAAATAGACAAAATCAGCAAATTGATTTTTCTAATAGAGTGGCAGTTAATAAGGCTAAAACGAGCACCTCAAAGAATCAAATTCCTTTCAGTTTGGAGCAGGAAATTTCCAGAATTAAAATCTCTATTCCCCTGACTGAATTAGCTGCCCAGAATGTATATAGGTCTCAAATTTTGAAGACTTTTAACATAGAAGAGAATAACGATACTGTCAATCTTAATGATGACCAACCAGAGCTCATTTTTGGTCCTAATATTGAAGGTAGATATCAAGAGGGACCTGTTCCTCCTTTTTATGTTAGTTTAAATGTTCATGACAATATTTTGCATAATGCTATGCATGATTCAGGGGCCTCTCACAATTTAATTCCCAAAGCTGTAATGGAGAGCCTAGGCCTTGAAATCACTCGACCTAAAAAATATCTCTACTTATTTGACTCAAGCAGAGTGAAATGTCTAGGATTAATCAAAGACCTCTGTGTTAACTTAGCACAAATCCTAGCCAAATGTTTAGTCATGGATATTTTTGTGGCTAATGTGTCCCCAAAGTATGGTATGTTGTTATCTAGATCTTGGGGAGCTAAGTTACAAGGAACTATGCAGATGGACATGACATATGTGACCATCCTAGTTTTCAATCAGACTAGAAGACTTTATAGGGAATCCCATATGCAGTATATGGTTACTAGCCAAGACAGACCGCAAAAATCTCCCCTTTATTCTGTAAACACAGGCCTTGATTAATTTATCCTTTTTAATGATGAAACATTCAATGAACAAGTGACTTTAACTGATTTGATGGCAAATAGAGAGGAGGAGGAAGACAACACAGAACTGTCGAAACAGTTTGCAAAAACTGAAAACCATAGCAAACTAAACTCGGGTCTTGAGCTACAAATCACGCATCCATTGCTTTTAAACCTTGAGAGTCGAGAAAGTATTCCGTAACGCAATGAAAAATCTGAGGAATTAAAACAAATTCAACAAAGTGCTGACCTTCAAGAACAATCCAGAAGCACTTTCGTTGAAGAGGATAATAACCAAACCAATGAACCTGAAACTAGTCCTCTATGGAGTATGAACTTTGATGGGTCTTGCGCTAGGAACAATGCTGGTGTAGGTGTCTGGATAAGTAACACTGAGAACAACCACACGGAACGCCATTCCTACAGATTAAACTTTCAGTGTTCGAATAACATAGCGGAATACGAATCCCTTCATTTAGGCTTACATTTGTTGAAGAAATTAGGAGCCAAAAGAATTAAAGTACACGGGGATTTAGAATTAATCATTAGGCAAGTTAATGGGGAATACAACGCTAATCACCCCAGACTTAGAGCCTATTAGAATGATGTTGTGGATTTATTAAAATTTTTTGAGGAATCCCAATTGGTTTTTGTCCCAAGAAAAAGGAATATCATGGCCTATAGTTTAGCTTTTGCTGCTAGAACATGCTTAACAACTTATGAAACAAAACAATGTACAACTCAAATGAAATTCAAACCAGATGTTCCTGATAACGAGAAATATTGGCAATTATTTTATAGAGACAAACAAATAGAAGATTTCATGCAGTTAAGAAATGAATTTGAACTACCAAGTTCGGATTCAGACTATGAAACAGACTGCCCTAGTGAAGAAAATTTTCTTGATGAAGAAGAAAATTCCCCTGAGGTTGCTAATATAAATCTATTGTTTAGCAAACTTGAAAACACAACATAAATGATTGCAGAGTTAGAAACATAAGACCTAGAAACTCTGCAGTCAAACAATCAAAGTTTGCCAAAGGGTCTGGCTCCTTTAGAAGAATTGTTTGATTTCAACGATGTGGCTAAGAAACCGAAACTAGAGCCTGTAGAAACTAAAGTTTAAGAGTGTAATATAGGCAGTGAACTGAAACCAGTGATGATCAAACTGTCTAAGACTTTACCAGCTCACATTAAACTCAAATACATAGAGCTGTTTAAAGAATTTTCTGATGTTTTTGCGTGGAGTTATGAGGATTTGAAATCCTATGACACTGAAATAATTCAGCCCAAAATTCCTCTCAAAGAAAACCAAAAACCATTTAAACAAAAACTACGCAGAATAAACCCTGTTCAGTTACCTTTGGTTGAGAAGGAAATCAAGAAAATGTATGAAGCTAGTATTATTGTCCCTATTAGATATTCTGAATGGGTGTCTAATCTGGTGTCAGTTAGGAAGAAAATAGGAGAAATTAGGCTTTGTATAGACTTTAGAGACTTAAACAAAGCCTCACTGAAAGACAACTACCCTTTACCCAAGATGGACCATATTTTACAAAGGGTAATTGGTTCTAAAAGAATTTCTTTTCTTGATGGCTACTCAGGATACAATCAGATTTTAGTTCATCTTGATGATCAATTAAAGACAAATTTTACTACACCTTGGGGCACTTTCATGTATGTGAAAATGCCCTTTGGTCTAATGAATGCTGGTGCTACTTTTCAGAGAGCCATGGACATTGCATTCTCGGAGGAATTGGGCTACTTCATCATTATTTACCTTGATGATGTCACTGTTTTTTCAAAGACAGATGAAGAGTACTTAGAACATTTAAGAAAAGTATTCGAGAGATGCAGAAAGTTTGGGATATCGTTAAACCCAAAGAAAACACTATTCGGTATCCAAGAAGGTAAACTTCTCGGACACATCATTTCAGAAGAGGGTATTAAGATAGATCCAAATAGGATTGAGGCCATATTGCAAATCTCTCATCCTCGAAACATCAAGGAACTCCAATCTTTCATTTGAAAGATTAATTTCTTGAGAAGATTCATACCCAACTTGGCTGAACTCCTTAGAAACATTACAAACATGCTGAAAAAGGAGCAAGGGGTTAAATGGACTTTAGAAGCAAAGAAGTCCTTTGAGCTGGTGAAACAAGCGTTAACCAAAACACTAGTCCTAATAAGTCCTGTTTTTAAAAAAAAAATTTATATTTTCTCATTCGCATCAGAACATACAATAGTTGTTGTCCTATTGCAGAAAAATCCACAGGGACAAGAGCAGATTATTTCATTTTTTAGCAAGGCATTGAGGGATGCCCCTCTAAAGTACAACATCATGGAAAAGCAAGCTTTTGCTTTGGTCAAAGCTTTAAAGGACTTTAGAGTTTACATCCTTCACTCACACATCATTGCCTTTGTCCCAAATTCAGTTGTGAAAGACATTCTAACACAGGACCCAGATGGTAAGAGAGGTAAGTGGATTGCGGTGATACTTGAATACGATTTAGAGATCAAGCCCACTAAACTCATTAAAGGTCAAGGTCTAGCTAGATTAATGGCTGAATGAAATTTTGAAGTTCTTGATATTAATATGATAAATGCTTTAGATGAACAAGAGGAACTCTCAACCCCCATTGTTGAAGACCATTTTATGAATTTCTCTTGGTATGCTGATATTCTATATGTTTTTCTTAATTTGAATACACCTCCTGGTTTGACAAAAAAAAAAGGCAAGGTTTTTAAAAATAAAAGCTGTAAACTAATGCATTATAGATAAATGTATTTATTGGAAAAATGCAAGTGGGGTATTTATTAAATGTTTTCCTGAGTATGATGCAGAGAAGGTTAAGCACAAATTCCATGAAGGAGAATGTGGAGGCCACCTCTACTGGAAGAATACAGCCAACAAGATCCTTAGAGCTGGTTACTATTGGCCCACTCTCTTTCTTGATGTACACAAGATGATAATTTCCTGTCATAAATTTCAAATTTTTGAAGGAAAAAGAAAGTTGCTGCCCTTACCTCTACATCCAATCACTGTTGAAGCTCCTTTTCAATAGTGGGGACTTGACTTCATAGGAGAAATCCATCCACCCTCATCTGCCCAACATAGATGGATTCTCACTGCAACAAAATACTTCACCAAATGGATAGAAGCCATCCCTTCTAGGCAAGCCAATGACTCAGTCATCATAAAATTCATGGAAACTCATATCCTCTCTAGATTTGGTTGTCCGAGGAAGATCATAACTGATAATGCAACAACATTTGGATCCCAGAATATGGTTGAATTCTGTCACAAGCATCAGATTACATTGGGTCATTCCACTGCTTATTACCCTCAAGGTAATGGGTTAGAAAAATCCTCAAACAAGAGTTTGGTGAGCATAATCAAGAAGTTGCTGGAGGAAAACAAGAAGTCTTGACACACAAAGCTAGTGCATGCACTATGGGCTGACAGATTGACACTTACGAAATCTATTGGGATGTCACCCTATCAGCTTGTGTATGATACTGATGCAAATTTTCCAACCAGCCTTGGTGTACCAGTTATGAATTTGATTCAAGAAGTGCAGTCTGAAGAAAATGACATGATCAGAAGGATTAATCAGACTATTCATCTTCAGCAAACCAGAGAGGAGGTTTACAACTGAGCATTACAAAAGCAAAAGAGCATCAAAAATATTTTTGACATAAGAACAAAGGCCAGCAATTTCAAAGTTCGGGACAAAGTGTTAAAGTGGGACTCAAGGAGAGAAGACAAGGGCAAGCATGGGAAATTTGACAACTTATGGCTTGGTCGTTATCTTATTCATTTTTCTGTTGGTAACAATGCATTTTTCTTGTAGGAGTTGAATGGAGCTGAGCTGTTTGGGGGTCCTGTTAATGGCAGGATGCTCAAAAACTACTTCTCTTGATCCTATTATGTTTTGAAAGCATTTTTTATCTTTTTTCTCATTATAAATATTTCATCCATCATTGCATTCAAAGTTAGAAAAATCAAAAATACAAAAATAGGAAAAGAAAGAAAAGAGGGCAGATTGTAAAAACAATAAAGGTATAGCCCCATACCAAAAAAGAGAGACAAAATCTGAAAGTGTGCAAGCTCAAATGCCACTCCTGAAAAACACACTCCTAGTTAGTCATATAGCCTAATCATGACTAATTAGTTTTAAATTTACTGCTAATAGGTTATTGAATTCGATTTTCCAAACAACTTAATCTTGGCTTATCAGTTAGGTAGATTAAGATAGAAAATAAAGGTTCAAACAAGCTCAAAATCTAAACCTCAGTTTTCAAAGGAAGAATGACTCTAATCTATTTTAATTTTTAGTCAGAGATAGAAGTGAACTGGTTCTAATAAACCCAAAACTTGAACTAGAGAACGAGGAAAAAACAACTCGGATAATCCAAAAAAATAGAGCTGAAGAAAAGAGAAGGTCGTGCTTTGAATTTTCAGATCTTAAGCCTTCAGAATTTTGATTTAATTTTCTGCAAATAATATCTATGTGCAGCTTGTTTTATGCCATAGATCAGCAACAAGTTAGACTTTTCAATCCTGACTTGTATGCTTTTAAATTTCTGTTTTAGAAGTTAGAGAATAAAATTTGTTAAACAGTTTAATCCTAACAGATAGTAGATTAGGTAGAGAAGCATATGAACTCAACTGTTTAATCTGAGTTCATGGAGAAATAAGAAGTAGACTTAGATTAGTTTTTTTTCTTTCAAAAGAATAAAATATTTGTAAAAGAGTTTGCCAATCCAAGTGCACTCTGAAAGAAGAAAAAATGTTAGATCAGTAGGGTTGGGTAGGTAGAAAGCTTGGTTTGATGTTATTTCCTTGTCTTTCATGGTTGCTAACATGTATCAAAATAGAGAAGATCATCCAAGTGAAGAAATTTGCAGCCCAATGGATAAGGCACTGATCAGCCCCCCAGAGAATGCAAGTCTGAAGTTCTTGATGCCTTCAAGAAAGCACCATCCCCATGTGGAGCCACTATTAGCCACCTATAAAATTTGTCATATCAAATGGTGGCTTAAACATTTTTGAAGCCTTCAAGAAACAAGTTTTATTGCCAAAATTGTTATCTCTTGAAGCCTTATGAAGATATCTTATCCTCTTATTAATCTTCACTACTGTTTCCCTTTCAAGTTCTAAAAATCTGTTGTTTTCATGAAGAAAACATTACTGCAAAAAACTCCATTTTCCCTTCATTTTTCCCCTCCTTTCACATCAAAACTAACCTCCATTTTATCCCCTTTTTCCTCATAAAATTCCTCTGTTTTTCCTTTATTCCTTTCTTCCCTTCAAAAAATCCCCTTTTATAAGGTTTACAACTCATTTTTGAACCTTACCGAAACCCCCAAATCCATTGAAAAACCTTGAAAAAATCATAAAAAATAAGTTTTAAACTACAGGCATAAGCCCCTTTGGGCTAAGCCCTAAGCCACTTCCCCACCATATGCCCTAGTGCTGGAACCAAGTGCTAAACCCATTTGGCTCTTATCTCATCGGAACTATTGATGCGTGCAAGTCTATTTGTTATGTTAAAACCCCCGACCCGATTGGCCCTTATATGTATAAATCCCTGATCCTTTTTCCGCTTCATATAACCCAAGAGCCCACAATCAGGTGCTTAAACTTATGAATAAACCCTTCTAGATCCCCTTTTCCCTTTGTAAATTCAGAAAAACCCCTTTTCCTATGTTTTTATCTAAACGCACCGGTTCAATGTTTTTAATGAAGAGAACCGTTAATCTAAAGCCAATCAACGGTCAATACAGTCTCGCATCGAAGATTTTCACCAAGTGCATTTGGAAGACCCTCTCCTTTGTTCCGATGTGATTGGCCCCTTTGTGCATATAACCCTGGTCCCTTTATCTGTTTCATATATCCAAAGGCCCCGCAATCGGGCGCCAAACCTCATACAATAAACCTTCCCCTGATAAAAAATTCTTTGTATTTCATTAAATTTTTTATTTTCCTATGTTATAAAGGGTCATGCCCATTCATTGGTTAAGCCCATTCCCAATCGTTGATCATGAACTAATCAAACGGTCTACGCAATCTCGCATCGGAAGATCTCATCGGGCGCGTTAATATTTTATTTTCCCCCCTCCCGATTAGCATTCTCCCGATGGGCTTTCAGCCATTGATCACCCCCCGCCAGATCCAGATCGATGACCCACATCACTGCATCCATAAGCCATATCCCTGCCTGTAAACTCCTTCGATACATTCTCCACCGTCGATCTAATCCTCAGATCGACGATCCACAATTAATCGCATCAGAAATTTTTAATTGCACCTTTCCTCTCTCCTCCACCAATTGCAACCTCCTGATTGAATCTGGGCCATCCATACACCCAGATCCGACGGTCCAGGTCATTTTTACGACCTTTGTTAAATTTATGAAACCCTGCTGTATAATTTTTTTGGGGAAAATTTCCACCGTTGATCTCTGCAGATCAACGACCCATATTGACCCTTTTCTCCGCCTCATATTTTATCCTACCTTCCTCCAGATCGAATCTCAGCCATTCATTTCCTGATCTGACAGCTCAGATTAAAAATATTATCACCTGCGCATCTTATTAATATCGCGCTCTTTCCAGGACCGTCAGATCTGAGACCCCTGATTTGATGGCTGACGCGCATTTTCACGCAAATTCAAGCACGAAGGTTAATTCTCCAAGAGCTATGCAATATAAGTGGTTTTGAAGTACCACGTGTCGGGCTAAGACGCATATCATGTTCAAAAATTCCTTCGCCAAAGGGATTTTTCATCTATTTCCTTTGTACTTCTTCCATTTTGCATTAAAGTGGCCCTTTTTCATTATATGAACCCGGATCACTCTCGACCGTTGATCTCTGTAGATCAACAACTATGAATTAATCTTTCACCATTCTTCCGACCACTTCCCTTTGAACCTCAACGCGCAAACTCCAGCATTGGATTATTTCATCCAATGGCCATGCTCTAAACCTAAGCCTCCAAAGTAGTCTAACCTAAAATACACAGCATTTTATTAACTTTTCTTGGTTTGTTCAGGATTTACAAGGTTTTTCAAATATTTAAAAAGGAAATTAAAGGCTGAAGGTGACGACCCTCCAGGATTTTGTTTATCAAAGAGATTGTTCCATAGGGTTGCCCATCAGCGTTTTTCGGTGCCTCATGAACGCTGGCAACACTGTAAATCCCCTGCATCACCTGCACATCAACAAGACACAACAACATTAAAACAATCAAAGAGTATCAGTGTGAAAGGACCCAACCACAACAAAACTAAAAAATTGAAGTTTGAATCACAGTTTTGGTGGATTACGGCTAAAATCGACAATTAAAAGCCTAATCCATTAAAGTAAACATAGTTAAAGAAAAAAAGACAGAATTTAGGTCTGATTAAGCCTAAACACACAGAATCAAGTCAAAATAACAGTGTTTAAAGGAAAACAAAATATCTACCATATAGAGAAAGCCTCCACTGCCACATCAGAGGCTAATTGAATCCTCTCAGCTACCAAAATCCACCTGTAGCCTCAAAGTATTCAAAATATGACCATAGTTATTGCAGAATAGAGGATATTTTGCTAATACAATTGAACAGTTAATTCAATCAAAAAAATTATTGCAAAATATCAGCAGAGTTATTATAAAGATGACACAGAGCCTTAAAGTCAACAAAATAGCCCCAGCGAGCTTAATACTTAATGTAAAACAATTAATACAGAGGAAATATCTGTAATCTTCTCCATTGAGCCCATCAAAGGCCGAGAAGCATTAAAACTGTATTAATTGAACCCATAGATCTTTTTCTCTCATTCCACCTCATTTCTCTATAAAATGTTCTTGAGGAGCTCATTGTAAAGGGTTGGTTGCAGAACTTTGAAATATACTTGTGCTCAAATTTTCTACATGTAAATAGTGTTCAAAGGCTCTTGAAGCTCTGTTTGTAATCAAATAAGTTAGGCTGAGAAGTGAAGATGATTTCTAAACTGAAACATCGGGCTTGAAGAATGTAACTGGTTTGACATCAATATACAAGCTGATTCTTGGGATCCTGGTCTATATCACTGGTGAAGTGCTTCTTTCTGTGTTATTGTTTTCCTTTCATGTATGCCATTTTGTCCATTATTCTCTGATAAAGAAAAACAAGCATAGAGTTAGGATTTACTGTTTACAGTACCCTTCTTTGATTGATAAGCTTTATCTCAATGTTTTCCTCTAAATTGTATATTTAAGAATGATTCAATATAGTTCTAGCAGTTAGGAATGCTAGTGTTCCCTCGTCCTACTGTTTACTTTAAACATTGTTCTTAAATGTTATTTTCATTATTTTCTTAGTAAAGCTACACTAGAAAAGTGATGGTGTGCCATGTTTTATAGCTTCTTTCTCCAAAGGTAGTTCTGAAAGTTTCCCTAAGAGTATGCTGAAAGCAGTTTAGATTTAAAAGTATCTTTCCTGATCTTAGGTTGTCCTTCGTTTTCCTTATATGTTTTCATCGCTTCTGAAATTAATTATGTGGATTATTGGATTGTTTGTCTATTGAGTTAGCTTTAATACGAACTTGCCTAAGAATTTTATGGTTAGCCCTGTCCTTGGTTGGTTTTAAACAGTTACTTAAAAGACTTTTCTTATTTGGACAGACTGATAAATCCTAGTTGAAATTATTGTCTGTTTCCACCCATTCAAATCTTTTATTGTTTCCATTCCATCATTTTATCTCAAAAATATTGTGATATAGATGACTTTCCCCTTGGACCACTCTTGAAATTGTTGCACAATTAAACCCTTTTATGACTCCATAGCCCAATGGACTAAAAACCAACGTCACATCTATCCTATCAACCAAATATTGTTCTGATTGCTTGCAAATTCACACCTTTGAAACTCTTTCATTTTAGGACTTTCCACTCAACTAAAATCATGCTCAACCAACCAAAACAAACAAAAACCCTTGTTCTTAATAACTAGCCTAATATCACACCCAAAAACCTTAAATATAAATCAATCTTTGCATTTACAGGAGAGATCCCTCTCTGGATTCAGGAGGGTTATATCCTAGAATCCCAAAGTGGTTCAAGTGTTCTCTCCGCAGTTCTGGTCTCACCAATCTGCTGGAATTAAGGGGAGCTAACAAGTATAACCATGTGAATCATTATCTTGAGTTGGCATATATCATCCATGCATTGAAGACGTGGAGACACTATATTTTTGGTAGGAGGTTCATCTTGATGAGTAATCACAGTGGATTGAGGTACTTGTTTGACCAACCTAATCTAAATTACAAGCAAGCTAGATGGTTCGATACCGTGAGTGAGTTTGACTTTGAGATCATATACATCAAGGGAAAGGAGAACATGGTTGCAGATGCTCCTAGTAGGATAGTGCAAGTGAATCACATTTCAGTTGTGAGCTCTTATGGGACATATTTACAGGAGAAAATATTGCATGGAGGGTAGCATGATGAGAGTACTAGTAGCTGAAGCAAATATTGCAACAACATGGTGAAGGTGACAAGGATGAGGAGTATAACCTCACAACATATGGCTTGGTCAGATTCAGGAACACAATTTATGTGCTACATAACAATGAGCTCAAGAAGCTTATTTTTAGGGATTTTCTTGTCAAGCCATATTCAATCCACTTGGGATATTAGAATACTTTGAAAGTTGTTAAGAAGTTATTATCATTCGAAAAAATTGAAGAAAGAGGTGGCTGAGTTTGTTGCAAGATGTTTGGATTGTTAGCAGGTGAAAGTAGAATGTAAGTATCCAGTTGGTTTGTTACAACCTATTTCGATTTCGGAGTGGAAATGGGAGGTCATTTCCATGGACTTCATTACAGTTTTTCCGAGGACATCGAGGCAACATGATTCCATCATTTTTGTGGTTGATAGGTTGAGAAAGGTAGCCCACTTCATTGCAGTGAAGTATACTAATTCATCTAGTGAGTTAGCTCATATCTTCATCAGGGAGATAATGAGGTTGCATGGTGTTCCCAAGAAGATTATATCAAACAAATATGCCAAGTTCACTTCCAAGTTTTGGAAGGAGTTATTTACAGGCATAGGGATAGAGTTGTTTTTCTGTACAACCTATCATACACAGACAAAAGGCAACGAGGGTTAACAAGATTCTTAAGGATATGTTGAAGATGTATGTCATGCATCAACAAAAGAAGTGGGAGGAGTATCTTCCACTCGTATAGTTTTCATATAATACTGGGTATCAATAGTCCTTGAAGATGAGTCCAATTGAGGCTATTTATGGAATAGTTGTAATACTCCTATCAATTTGAGTGATCTAGTGAAAAGGGTGTTGATTTATAACCACCCCTTCCACATCTACCCACTTTTAAAAGTTCCCTAGGGTAAACATGAGATGAGAGTCACTATGCTATTACTCGACATCCAAGTTGTAGTTATGGAAGTGGGGCCTACAAATAAACAACAAACTGACATGCCACAGGGACTACAAACCAATCAGGAGCTTGTAAACCACCCTAGGTGATCAATCCATAAGTTGGAACTATTTTTCAATAGGAGTATCTTCCAACCACGCCCTTGAACCATGTGCACGCAGATATGAGGCTCCAGCCAAACCCATAAGCATGCATGTATGCAGTTATGACCAAAATTTCCTAGTTTAGTGCATGCGATCGCAAGATCTATGCCACTTTTTCAAGAAAGCCTCTAGAACCATACCCATAACTTCCTGTAAATTTCTAGAATCATATCAATTATGATAATGATGCTAAAAAAGACAAACTTAAGCAATATCTTGACCAGGACATGCCTAGTACACAATAAACATTTCGTCTAACATATGTTAAAGATATAAGCTACATGCCATGAAATCATATATGACCATAAACTTCTGAAATTCATCTGAGAATCACCAAGAAGGCTCTACACACTCTCTATATAGGTGAAATAACACTTTTTATCCCATTCATTCATCAACCATACATTACTTAACAAAATATGAGTGGGATACATATCTATAACACTTCATATAACCAGGTATGTAACCATAATAAAGACCATTACAAATCAACCATAGTATCCACATGATAACCAATACAAGTGTTCATAGATAAAAATAGAAAAATAACTCATATTAACATATGAAAATTCCAACCAAGTCAGGGACTTACACGTACCACCTGACCATAGATTAGGTTGAACCAAATTTGTCTTTCAACCAATCATCCTCGTGCCATTTTCCAAGCATGAATGTGGGATCATATGGGTTGAACTAAAACAAAACCAACCAGGGCTTCCAGAGACCAAACCACCTCAACCCTCAACCATAGTGATCTCACTTATTGGTCCATATATCACTAACATCAACCAAATCAATCTCTACCCAAATTGTCCAGGGATCTAGGAACTATTAACTCAACCCACAACTAATTTAGGGCTCCAGAGAATTGGTCCCAACCCGCTGATCCAGGGACTAGTAACACAACCCACAAGGCTCCAAAGTGTTTGTCCCAACCTGTAGGTTCTAGGAACTAGTAAATAAACCCAATTTGTTTCAAGGCTCCAGAGTGTTTGTTCCAACTCACAACCACAGGGAACCTGAGAACCAATTAGAAAAAAATGTGGGAAACCCACAGCACCATAGATATTTAGGAAATGGAAAGGAAAGGTTGAAATCACTATCAATTCAAGAAAATATCCATGCCAATGACAACACATAACCAAGGAACCACATGCATATATCATGCAACCACAAATCAGCAATGAAATCACACATGCAACCTATTCCCCGAAAAGTATCCCTATTGTAGTTGTTGATCCAAATTTTCCCTTGCACTCCCTTTCTTTCCTTTGCTAATTTATTTCTCCAATCCAAGTGAATTCTATAGTGCTCCAAGAATTCTCTATGTGTGCAAGAGTACGAGAGAATAAGAGAATGAAAGGAGAGAGCCAACTGGCAAAAAATGTCAAAAATTTCTGAACTGATTCTTTGATGCATTTTTATCATTGATGTATCATTTTTCTTCAGTTTCCTTCATTTTTCCTCTAATTTCCTTTGCAAGAAAATATGTGTCTCTTCACCTCCCTTTTCTCCTATTTCCTTATTTCTCATAATTAAATACCAATTATTGCATCTTTTCCTTTGCCAATTTTCATAGGCACTATATATTAATCACAAGTGATGCCCACTAAAGTGTTTGACCAATATTCAGCTTGGAATATGTGTCCCATGACCTTGGTCTAATTTTATTTGCATGGAAAATCAACCAGAGGTTGTTACATGATTGGACCATATATGTTGGATGAGATGGAGTTGGAGATGTAGGTTATCAGAAGGAATTTAAAGGAAACACAAGACATGAAGAAGATTTATGTGGATCAGCATAGGGCATTCAAGGATTTTCAAGTTGGACAACATGTGTACTTGTGCATCAAGCCCAAGAGGAGATCCTTGAGGATTGGGTCATGTGCCAAGCTGGCACCTCAGTATTATGGGCCTTTTGAGATCCTTGAGAGGATTGAACCAGTGGCCAACAAACTTGCACTACTACCAACACTAAAAGTCTATAATGTTTTCCATGTTTCATTGCTTAAGAGATATGTCTAGGATGATGATCATGTGATTCATTGGTCTGTGTTTTATGTGGAACCAGAGGGAAAATTCCAGCCAATATCTCAGTGCATTTTTTAGCTGAAATAGCTCATGCTCTGGAAAAGAACAATAGAGAAGGTTAATGTGTAGTGGAAGAACTTTTGGCCCCATGAATCTACATGGGATATGGTTGATCAAATGTGGTATTTTTATTGTTCTTTATTTGTTGGTTGAGAAAATGTGTTTGATTTATGTGTTTTGGTTTATGTTTATGCATATGTGTATTGTAAATACTACCAGCCTAGATCCATCTTAACTCCGGATCATGTGAGCACCCAAAGGGCTGAAATCTCTCCAGGTGAAAACCTTTCCTCAACCTTTCCTCAAGTTTTGAAATTAAAAAAAAAGGTTTGCAACTCGAGAGATTTGATCCCTCTATAGATTGGGAGTTAGGATGAATCTAGGCTGGTTACACAAAATCACATCCATGGAGTTGAAATAGATGAAAAAGTAAAATAAAAAAGGTAGAAAAAAAATAAAATGAAAGATAAATCCTTTGAGATGCTTACACTTTGTTTTTGTGTTAAATTTATATATTTAGGGAGAGAAGTGATTTTTCATTAGGGTTGACATTAGATTAATTAGATTAAATTTTAAATGCTAACTTTTACATTTACATTTACATTTACATGTTTTCACGTGAGATAGTCAATGCATGTGGTGTACTCGAATACAAAACTCAGGGATCCAAATTTATTAAATTTAATAATATTACTAGCAATTTCATCAAATGTTGCAAAGGAAACGCCGTAATGCATATTCTTAAAGCATCGTAGCATACAAAAAAATCATTGAAGATAAAAATTAGTAAACAAAATGTTAAGGAGTTTCACTTACACCATATAAATAACAAAAAAATGATTGTCAATTCTCTTTGTTGCAGACACATTTTTTCAAGCAAGAAAGCATTTTTTTCGATCTCCCTGTTATGTATGAGGCCATGAGTGATTACCAGAATCAATACCGATTCTATTCATTCAAGACTCTTAAAATTACAACAAAATAATGCTACACCAAATTTCAGAAAAAAAAAAGGACAAGAAATTATAGTGAGCTTTTCTAAGAGAGTAAATGTACCATACTATGATCTACACATTCTAGGAAGAACAACAGAATGTTAAATTACTAATGGAAAACCGATACATAAATAAATGATAGAAAAACAATGCATATCATGGTTAGGAACAATCTTATTGTCCAATAAATCCCCATGGATTGCAAGTTCCAAGTTCCAACTAAGATGCATTGCAAACACAAGATAAATTTTAGAAAATGAGGACAAGAAATCAAAGTGACATTTTCTAAGACAGTAAATGTACCACAGTATGATCTACACATTCTGGGTATAAAAAGAGAATGTTAAATTACTAATGGAAAAACAATACATAAATAACTGATAGAAAACCAATGCATATCATAGTTAGGAACAATCATATTGTCCAATAAATCCCCATGGATTGCAAGTTCCAAGTTCAAAGTGACAGATGCATTGCAAACACAAGAGAGAGTTCCACTCTATAGATGTCTTTGTGCATGGTTCCTTTTACACAACATGCAGTTACATATGAAAATGTGACCAAAAAAATATTAGGAAGTTATTCACATGAAATTTTATTGTGTGAAAGTTGAAATAAGACCTTCAAGTTAGGGTCAAATAAAAAAAAATTGATTGATCCAAAAATTGTGACCAAAAAATATTAGGAAGTTATGCAAGTGACATTTTAATGTGTGAAGGTTGCAATAAGAGCTTCAAGTTATGGCCCAATAAAAAAAAAATGATTGTTAGAGTCCTACTTCAACAACCTCTAATAAAATAAATCTAATAATCATTCAAAAAAAATGTTCATAACTTTCATTTGTTTCTCTATCATATAATTGTGTAAAATTTCCTAAACAATAGAATACAATAAACACACCCAAAATTGTTTCACAATGAATATTTATTTTTAGAAAAACTCAATGAAGGGAAAATAAATTCCATTAAACCTAGATTGTGTGTGGAGGAATTTAATGAATATAAATAAATTTAATTACTTGATTTATTCATATTTTTAACCAATATGAAAATAAAATTTTAACATTACAAATTAATATCAAAATAAATTAAAATTTCATTTACACTCTACAATACAAAAAATATACCCAAAGTCATTTTCAAAATAAATATTGTTTTTGATATCACTACGGTTAGATTTGTGTATTAGAGCGTATCCTTTCACTGGAGTTCACAGTTATATATGTCTATTCACTCATTTCAATAATAAATCAAATCATGGCTATCTATATCTTTTATCAAAAAGAAAATATATTAATACTATATTATATCAATAGAGAAAAAAATAAATTTATTTATTTAAAATCATATAAATCAAAAAACCAAATTTATCATTAAAAAAAACCACTATCAAAAAGCCATATCTTTTATGAAAAAACAAGCATATTGATACTATATATTTATCTTTATAAAAAAAGAAAAAGCTCATATCTTTTAAGAAAAAACAAGCATATTGACATTATATCTTTATCTTTATAAAAAAAACCAAAAGCAAGCATATTAATACTATATCTTTATCTTTATAAAAAAGTAAACATAGTGATACTATATTATGTCATTAGAGAAAAACATCATTAGAGAAAAGAATGAATAAATTTATTTAGAATGATATAAATCGAAAGATCAAAGTAACATATGTACAAAATTATTGGGAAAAAATGCATTTAAATTTAATAGAAATAATATTAATACTGTATCTTTATCTCTATAAAAAAAAAAAACATATTGATACTATATTATATAATTAGAGAAAAGAATGAATAAATTAATTTAAAATGATATAAATTGAAACATCAAAGTAACATATGTACAAAATCATTGGGAAAATATGCATTTAAATTTAATAAAAATAATTGAAGTGCTATAAACATTAAAGCATTTACTTAAAAATATTATTAAATATATGCAAAGAATTCCAGTTGCTATTTTTAGAAAAGAGTTTTAATGTGCATGTAAAAATTTCAAGGAGATTATTTAAATTTAATCTTATTGAGAATCCAACACAATTCCCCAAAAAAAATTGTATTTATTCAAAACACCTTCGAACATTTATATCATGAGAGTTCATGACTTGTAATTAAAGTGAACCTTAACTCAATGTGAAATTCGTGTGACTTTTTTTGATCCAATCTTGAGTTTGTTTGTTTTACATCAGCAACTGTTTTGAGTTTTCTCTGGGCTTCCAGGCTCCCACCATCAGCGGAAAAGACAAGGAAAGAGGGAAAAGAAGTTGTGGAGAGACGACTCCCCAGGTTACAAAATATATACCAGCGGAGAGGAACTAAAAAAAATCACATAACTAAATATAAACAAAGTGAACTGTAGAAACCAAACCTGCCTGATGGGCTGAACCGGGACAAAAACCCCACCCATCCAGCAACAACTGCATTTTCTAAGTCTTGCTCGTGGGAGTTCCATACAAACAATGGAGCATGTAGCGCTGTGGTTTTTTGAGGAGCTATATCGTCTTTCACTTCCGCATAAGGCATCCCTGCAACATCTGATGCCTATTTAAAATGAACATTCAATTCTATATCTTTCTTCATATTTTATCTGCAATTGAAAATTTACAGGTCTTATTAATGCCTTTAACTCAACGTTTTCACATAATTTTGCAGATGTGGCACTAGAGAAGGTAGAAAGAAAGGTAGACCCAAGCTATGCACAGGAAAAGGTAGAAAGAAAGTGCTTGGTTAAGTGGACGAAGGCAGAAATAAAGTGTTGGAAACTGTGACGCCGCAACATTTGGTAATCAAGATATGCAACTGCTAAGAGCCAACCGAACATTGGATGCTTAATGAATGACGGTTACTGAAAAACTGTTACAGAAAAGTATGGAAATTATCACAATTAAAAAATTTTAAAAATCAACAGTTAATGCGAACTCAATCATCTAACAAAAATCAAAGGGCACATATTATGACACGAAGACACGGAGGAGGGTTATTTTCAAATAAAGACGCCTACGGCGTAAATATTATAATATATTAATATGAATATTAGAAATAATAATAATAATAATATTAATATTAGGGTTAAAAATGTTTCTTTGCATGGTATTAATAATAATTTGGCTCATAGGCTTCACCTAAATAAAGCATATTTTTTGAGTATTCGTAAATATAAAGAAGATTATGGAGAAAATATTAAAAGAGGTTTTATTTATTTAGCATACCTCTCATTATTTATATTAAATTTATTTACCATACGATCTTTTATAAATATGGTATTTGGCCCATGGTATATAGTATTACAATGATATTTTTATTTATTTGCCATACATTTGGAGTAAATATAAAAATAGGTTTTATTTATTTACCATAACTTGGGTTTATTCATATTTTTATTTATTTACCATACCTCTATTTGTGACTGTTGGGACATTAGATTAAAGATGTTAAATGTTAAACATTATCTTTATTTACGTTTACATGTCTATGTGTTTACATGTTTACGTGAGATCTACCCCATATTGGATTGAATGTTAAATGTTAAACATTACCGCTATGTTTATATTTAGGTTTACGTTCACATGTTTATGTGTTTACATATTTACGTGTATGATTGAATGTTAAATGTTAAACATTAAATTTATGTTTATATTTACGTTTACGTTTACATGTTTGCGATTACGTGTTTACATTTTTATGTGAGATATACCCCCATATTGGGTTGTGGAGTGCCTCTTGGCACATCAATGAGTTATGTTATAAATCTCAGTATGTTTTAAATACTACATCAAGTTGTGTTATAAAGCTAAAATAAGTAGTATGGTGTTCATGGTTTCAACACTTTGGTATGAGGTAAATGTTGCATCAAGTTGTGTTATAAAGCTCCATGGGCAACGTGTTTTGTTGGTTATAAGAGTCATTAAACATCGAGGATGGTGTTTCCCCAAGGGGGAGGGGTTTGTAACAACCCCTAGTTGATTTTCTATGTAAATAAAATAATACCAAGGTCATGGGACACAGATTCCAAGCTAAATGGTGGGAAAACATTATAGTGGGCACCACTTGTGGTTAAAAATGGCTATGAAAATTGACAACAACATTAGAAAATGCCAAGAGGAAATAGAATATGTTTAATTGTGAAAATAAAGGAAATAGGAGAAAAGGAAGGTGGAGAGACACAAATTTGCATGTAAGGGAAATTAGAGGAAAAATGAAGAAAAAGGAGACATCAATAATAAAAAGGCATCAGGGAAACAATTCACAATTTTTGGCTTGGATTTTCCAATTATATCTTTTTGACAACTTTGAGTTTAGATCTTGTTCATTTTTCTCTCATAATATTGCACACTTAAAGAATTCTTGGAGCATGCTTGGAAACTCTAATATTCACTTGGTTTGGAGAAAGAAATCAAATGAAAGTACGGGAGAACAAGGGTTAGTTGGATCAACAACTACAATATAGATACTTTGCAGGTAAAAGGTTGCATGCGTGATTTCCTTGCTAATTTTTGGATGCATGGTATATGCATGTCGTTCCTTGGTTATGTGTTTTCATTGGCATGGAAATTTTCCTGTAGTGACAGTGGCTTCAGCCGCTTACTTTCTGTTAGGGTCCTATAAATATAGGATTCATAATTTCTCAATTGACTTTGATCATTTTTGTAAATATGTACATACCTTGCTTTCTGCAAGTTGTTTTCCCATATTTTGTAAAAAAATCAAAAAATCAAAAATAAAAAAGAGGGTAAAAGTCCTAAAAGAAAGATCAAAGGACTTAGAAAAAATAATATACCCCAAAAAGAAAAAGAAAGAAATAAAACATGAAAGTGTGCAAGTCCAAATGCCACTACTTTTTACTTTTGCAAATGATTATGGCAGAGTGTCAATAAATGCCATAATCCATGATGAGTTAAACTGTTCAATCTTGACTTGTCATGTTTCCAATTTACATGTCATAGATAGTGAATAAAGATTAGTCAGACAGTTTAATCCTGAATAATCAGTAGTTAGGTAGAGAATAAAGAGGAGCTCATCAGTTTAATCAGAGCCCTTGAATGAAATAAGGTAGAGTTAGATAGTTTTTATTGCTTTCAAAAGAATAATTTTTTTTAAGGTTTCTAGCTCAAATGCACCTGCAAAAAAGGAAGAAAAAATGTTAGAGTTATGTTTGGTAGATAGAAAGAAGTGGGAAAATCATTGTAATATTTGTCACCGGCCAACAATCACTAATTTCCTCTCCCATATAGTTATTTTACATTCTAGACTTCCAGTTAAAGAGGCTCAGAGCATTTCTCTGACTTCTGTTGGCACCGGACCTAAGGTTCAATAACTGATAAGTTAAAAATGTTGAATTTCTATATTAATACCTAATTATCATCATTTATCCCTCATGCACTCATCATTATTCAATTTCATAAGTAAAGACCTTTTTACTTAATGAAGGATAAAATCCCCTTTTGACTAATTTCATTCATTCATTAAAACATAAAAAACCCTCCAAAAGTATTATATTCTAAGTCAAAGTGGTCAAATTATAAATGATAAAGATTTGCTTTTACATTATCACTTTACTTAGTCATATAATTATATTTTGGTGTATTACATCATCCCTAGTCATATTAACTTCTATTTTACTTATTAAATCCTTATAAACACACCTTATCCTAAGTATTATAACTCCTTTTATCTAATTATCCCCTAAACCCACTATTATAATATTTTTTACCAAAGAATATTATCCACATGGTGAATTAAAACCCCAATTACATTCTCTTTGGTCTAAAAACTAATCCTATTCAAATATCCCACCCCCTATAGTGAATAGACATCTCCATAGTCTATAACTATATAATACAAAAAAAATAAAATCACTTTATACATATTTTGTATGTCTAAAGCAGAAAAAATACTACTTCGACTATGTCATTTTAAGCCTAAGTTTTTATAAAGGCGATGTCCCCGCGTCTTTGTAATTCACTTATTACCCTTCCCCAACTTAACCCAAGGTTAAAGTGTGAAATCACACTACAAAAACCTTTACCTTTTTAATCATTCCTGTTATGTAAAGCCGCATGCTTTATATAAAGTTAACCCAAGGTTTTAACCCCGCATAAAAATAGCTTTCATATATTAAAACTTTGTTATAAAGCATATATTACAAAGGTTTTATAGTTATCCGCTATCGCATAAGTCGCTTGGTCCCACCTTACCTTTCCCCTGCAGCTTCCCAATACATCTTGGCCGTTCGCTCCAACCTTTCTGATCTAACGATCGAGGATGCATTTCGTGCCTGAAAAACAAACGTTTGCCAAAAACCAAAAGTAACGCGAAAAAACAGTTTTATTGAAACCACCCCATACGACGTGGCACCTTTTGATTGTGTTGCATCCATTTTGCACAAAACAACTTACCATTCTATGCCAACGTGAAACCCACTAATGGTTTTTCGCATTAAAAAAATCAAAACCCATTCTCGCTGATGATATGACTCGCATTTATGGTGAGTAATAAAAGTTTATATAATAAGTTTAAACCTTTGTTTCATTATTTTCCACTGTTATTTTCACTCCCAACTATTAAAAGAAAACTCTGCCCGACTGTGTAAAGAGCCCTAAGCCCCTGTTTGTTAATTTCTTGTCCCAAAGATGAATATGACGACCATTTTCCTATCTGAAGATCATTAAAGTCATTCTCTGCATCAGCGATCCATATCCATCTGCAGGAATAACCAGAAGATTCAGAAACCATTTTAAAAAAGCATCAAAATACCTCCAATATGAGGTATTTTTTTACCATCCTGCACAGTCAATTTGAAACCTTCCATTAGAAGACAAACTGTTAAATAGAAGAATTAACTGTGTAAATTTCCCAAAAACAGGCCAAACCCTGGCCAATTTTTTTCTAGGAAACCTAATTTCCTCTGTGAGCCTTTTAAAGCCAATCATCCACTTACGACTTCTGAAGATCAATTCTGAAACACAAAGGGAGTTTAAATCCTACAGATATATTAAAAATCTCCTTTTTTACAATTTAAACCATTCAGGAAACCTTGTTTCCTGTCTTAACCCAGTTTTCATCTCTCATAGAACCTAACTGAGCAAAAAATCCAAAAGAGATTATCCTTAACCAAATTTTCTCAAGGGTCCCTCTGTTAAAATGAAATATTCCTGCAAATAGTTTAAACTTGTAGAAGTAAACCTAAAAATGCCTAAAAAGTAGAGTTAAACCTCCACAGACAGATCTCATTCCACAGGTCTTTTAAAAAACCTTCAATCACCTCCCTGCAGACTTGGATTTCATTAACAATTTTTTTTATTTTTGCAGGTTATTATCAGAATATGGATTTGGGCCAACAGTTTCAATACTAGTTGAGAAAATTATTTTCTCCAAATTCTCAGATTTTAATTCAAAATCTTCATTTAACAAATAGTTTGTATACAAAGAAAGAATAAAATCAAGTTAGAGAGAGATCAGAATGATGAAATGTGCACAGTTAATGGTAAAAGTGAAATTAGAATTCAAAATGACAGTGAAAACAGAACAGTTAAAGAATATTAGTAGTTAAAGTGTATCAGCTAAAAGTCAGAGTGAAAGTTAAAACAAAGTTACAGAGTAGTCAAGGTAAAACAGTAAAAGTGAAAAAAGAGTTAGTAATGGTTTACAGAGATGAAAATAATTTCACCAACAACAATGAATTTTATCCAAAGTGAAATTAAAAATAGTTAAAAGAACAAAAAGGTTAAAAGATGAAAACATAACAAGAAGGAACATTTTTGCAAAACTTTCTTGTTTAAGTCATTTTTTTGCAGAAACTATTGTGACCAATAAAAGATGAATTTTGAAAAACTGAAAGAGGTTTATGTTCTTAAGATGTCCCTATACAAAAACCTCTCTCACTATTCTAATAGCCATTATTGGGTGGGAAATATTAAACAATATTGAAAAGCACTTTTTGCAGAAAATGCCTGGTAAGTCATCATTTTGCAGAGACAATTGTGGCCAATCCAAAATACATATTACAAAACTGAAGGAGGTTTTTGTTCCTAAGAGACCAATCTACAAAAAAATATCTCACTTTGTGCACAGGTATTATAGAATGAAAGATAAATGCGCATATTCACAGCCTATTTTTCAGACTCTGTAAAATTATGTTTTACACATCCTTTTGCAGAGCCTATTGTGGACAGATGGAGCATAATTTTAGGGAACGGAAAGAGGTTTATCTCAAAAAAATATTTATATACAATAACCTCTTTCATTTTTTACACATCTATTTCATATTGAGAAATACAAATATATCATTGGACCCCAAGTTTGCAGAATTGCTGGAGAAGAATGTACAAAGAAAGGAAACAGTTAGTGACTTGGATGCCTCATCATCAACTAAGAGTTGGATCAAATTCGAATTATCCTCTTTTTCATCACCTATCCATAAAAAATAGTACCAAATAGATGCATTAGTCTGGAGTGTCCTTTACTTAAGTTCTATTTATGTAAAACAGTTGGAGATATTTGTAAAACAATCTTGATATTTTTTCAAGATATTCTAGTTTAGAATTTGTATAAATACTTCACTCTTTGAAGTATTTTGAGTGGAATAAAATTTCTGAGATTATTATAGATAATTTTGCTGGTACTTTGGAGGCTCATGTGTTGATTTCATAGCAGCAGTCTGGACATTAACCAACTGGACTTCATAACTCAGGATTCATGCGATAAGCCAATGAGTAAAGTGATTTCTTACTGTCATTGTGTCATTTTCTGAAGTTTCATTCAATTGCATATATGTTGTTCAATCCAAATGATTAATTAGGAATATTATTTCAGGATAAGTGTAAAAAATCCCTGTCTTAACTACTTGACCATTTCAATGTTTTCTGCTGATTTCCGGACTTAGGAATTCTTAATTGCTCCCAGTCCCGTTTGACCCATGCCTCCTTCCTCTTTTTCCGGATCAAAGGATCCTTTACTGCCCTTTATCCCGAAAGCAAGCCATTTCATCAAAAAAAACTATTCAAATCTCTGAGGGTTATCTACCTTGCCCTGAGTAAATTAGCATCCTTTTGGCATTGCCTTCCAGTCTTTCCTACTACATCTTGACTCCATAGCCCAATGGACTAGTAGATCCATCTTTAATTTGTCTTCAAGTAATCTTATTTCCCACCAAATATTTCAAACAAAAACCAAGTGTTCAATCATAGCTAGCCTAAAATATCAATCCAAAACAAATTTAAATCATAAAGAGAGATCCCTCTCTAAAATTTAGGAGTGCTAGATCCTAGATTTCAAAAGTAGGTTTGTGGTTACTTCTAGTAAGTTACAAAGTTTTAAATATTTCTAATAGAAAATCTACTAGAGTGCTAACACTTTCCATTTCCTGGATAGCCAAGGTGTAGTGGTTTCACTATTATTTGATTTTATTAATGGTTCTCAGGTCCCCTATGATTTTGGGTTGGAACAAATGTTCTGGAGATCTGGAATAGTTTGGGTTTCCCTAGAGTCTGTGGGTTAAGTTACTAGTCCTTGGAGCCTTAGGGTTGTAAAAAATTATTTGGATTCCTAGAACAAATCGGGTTCCTTGAAGGTTTTTGGTTGAGTTACTAGTTCCTGGAGCCCTTAATAACTTTGGTAGAGACCAATCTGGTTGATGTTAATGATTTTTGGACCATATAGGTGAGATCATTGTGCTTGAAGGTCAAGGTGGTTTGGCCTCTAGAATCTCTGGTTGTTTTTTTTTGTTTAACCCATATGATCCCACATTCATTATTGGAATATGATGTGGTGGTGATTGCTTGAAAGAGGGATTTGGTTCAACCCAATCTATGGTCGGGTGGTACATGGAAGTCCCTGACTTGGTTGGAATTTTCATATGTTAATATGAGCTATTTTTCTATTGTGATCTACGAGCACATGTACTGGTTATCATGTTGACATTATGACTAATTTTTTATGGTCTCTATTATGGTTATATGATGGTTATATACTTGGTTATATGATGTGCTCTAGTTATGGCTCATTTTCATGATTTGTTAACCTACTGGATGGTTGATGAATGCATGGACTAGAAAGTGTTGTTATAACTAGTTAGAGAGGGCTTGGAGCCTTATTGAAGATTCTCAAATGAAATTCAGAAGTTTATGATCATATATGCATTCACGACCTGTAGCTTTCATGTTTACCATATGTTTGACGAAATTATGTTGTGTACTTTGCATGTCCTCATCAAGATCTTGTCCATGTTTGAATGTATGACATTGTTGTCATCTTAATCATGATTGAGAAATTTATATGAAATTATGGGCAGTGGTCTGAAGTCTTTCTTGAAAATGTGGCATAAATATCACGATTGCATGCACTTAACTGAGAAATTTGGTTCATAACTTCATGCAAACATGCTTATGGATGTATTAAGCTAAGTGGGCTTGACTATGGAGAAAAATCCATAGTTAAGTATGCTTGAGCTAGAGGATTCTTGCGATGGGTAACCTCCTGGGAAGTCCTAGTTACTAGGTACAACCCCCTGAGGTGATGATTCATGCCATATGATTTATTTCACTACTATGAATCTCACTTATTCACCCATCACTTGATGCATTGAATGCTATGTTGACTATTCAAAATCCTAAATTTTTTTCTTTGTTCAGAGTAATACTCATGCATATGGTCATAGTTTAATGAATTACTCTATGTAGTAATCTCAAAAAATGATATATAATATGTTGCACTACGAAAACCCCATGCTTAAATTAAAAGAGTGAAGGGAGTTCTAACTAAATAGCTCATATGGTACAACACTTGCTAAGGTTTTGTAAATGGGGTAGCAAGATAACTGGTCTTGATTATGCATAATAATCTGCATTTAAGCATGCTTGAGCTAGAGGAGTATTAGTATGGGCGACCTCCCAAGAAGTCTTGATTACTAGATGCAAGCACCATAGGTGATTATTGATGCTATGTGATTTATTTCTCTAGTATAAATCCCACTTCTTCAATCCTATAAGCATCAACTAGGTGCATGTCCTAGAGGTGATGATTGATGCTATGCAATTTATTTCACTAGCATCAACGCCATTTCTTCACTCCTATGAGCATCACCCCATACAATGAGTGCTATGTGTACTATTCAAAATCATGAGAAATTTTGTCAATTGAGAGTAATACTCATGGATATGGTCATAGTTTAATGACACACTCTACATAATTAATCCCAAAAATGATCTCATTATAATATATATATATATATATATATATATATATATATATATATATATATATATATATCGCTACACATTTATTAACTTGAATATTTTCAAGAGTTGTATATATTCTCCCTATGAAAAAATAAAAATTTTCTTTGAAAAAAATATATTGTTAATATGTAATTGATTATAGTTTATTAGTACTTACCCGAGGGGTAGCTCAATTGGCGATGGTCGTGTTATGAAGTATTATTTAAAGTATGTGATCCAAGGTTCAAATACCCTAATTTTTCTTGTGATCCATGTGTTGGGGTACATGTGGTTTCATCTAGAGGTTATATTGGCAATGGTCATAATTGACCCCATGTCACGTGAGTATGAGCTTGGCCCAATTTCCCATTCCTCTAGTCACAAAAAAATGGTTAATTAGTAGTTCTTTTGGTTTTAGATTAAGATATAATAAAGAAATAAATTCATAACTCAACATCTAGAGACATATATTGATAAGTTAACTTATATTTATAAAGCAATAAACAACTCACATCAAGATATAGAGACATTTATTGATAAGTCAACTTATATTCAATAATAACTATTATCTTTATAAATTAACAAAAAATTTATAAATGTAATATAAGATTCAAGCAAGCTTGCCCCATGTCCCCTCCTCTCTTTGGCATTTACATTGATAAATTATAATTTTGGTAGGAATAAGGGGGTTTTATTGGCACAACTTGCATTAGTATTGTCACCATACTTCTTCTTTATGTTAATGATCTTTTTCTTGTGGCATAGAATCACTATAACCTCAATAATAATCTAAGAATTCTTAAGAAATTTTTCTCAAGGATGGGTATGACACTGAACATGGACAAAATGAAGGTTCTTATAATCAAATCCCATAAGATCACTTCTGACACTTTCATATATGACAACATTAGCTTGAAGATTTTCTTTCATGCAAATATCTTGGAATCAATATCCATCATAAGCTCAATTGGAACTATAGAATTGAAAACGAGATAAATGGAGGGCGGAAATATTATTATGAGTTTGAAAAAAGTGTATATTAGTAAATATTTGGTTTCCGGATAAGGAAAACCTCATATCTGATACTCTTGGTATCTTATATGGTTATGAATTCTAGGGATGTATTGTCTTTAGAGAATCTTGGAGAATGATAGAGAAAATTCAAAAGAAATTCATAGCTTATAATCTTAATACTAAAATCAATGCACCCTATATATCCTCCTCATAAAAGTGAGCATATTCCACATTGAGCACAAGCATGGTTAGGTACTTAATGTACAAGGATAACATAAACAACATGGATGAGAAGAGGCTCCCCAAAATTGCTTCCAACTCCAACCATACCACTAGTCACTCAAGTGAGGATGGCATGAATACACCAAGTCCTAGCTAAATCATTGGGGATTACAGGAAGATGCCATCTTTAATATATTGAAAATATTAAAAATATTATTATATCTAAATTTAAAAAGAATGTGGTACAATAAAGTGTTACAAAATAAAAGGAAACTAAGATACTACTAGGACGTGGACAACTTTAATCTTGAATATCAATAACATATTTTAGTTTTGACTATCACAAATAATAAAATCAACATTGCTAAAATATGAACCAACTCCCATAAGCTACATAATGAAATTGAAACTGGACATTGAAAAATTCCCAAAACACTATGGGATGCAAGAATTGTCACTTTTGTTACACTAACAAGGTTGAACATAAAAGAAAATTTTTCCTATAGCAACATACATACACCCAAATCAAAATTCGGTTTAATATATGTTACAATTTTGATCTAACTAACCTCTTCAATCATGAAAATTCAACAATATTGTAAAAATATTCTCACTATTTTTTAAAACATAGAAATAAAATTTTAAAGAAAATTAAATAATCCTTACTTAAAAAAGAAGAATAATAAAACAATTATAATTTCAATAAAAATTAATTATTATAATCATTTTTTTTGTACGTTTAATTTGTATTTCCTTCAAAAATTATTTAAACAACATACATCCATTATGCTTCATCAGGTCATAGGTCTTCCAGTAGGTGGTCTCAGTCTACCCAACAAGAAACCAAATGTTTTTGACAAAAATTCAAGAAGTATCGATATTTCTAACATGACTAAACTATTAATGCATAACTTGTAAAAGGAAAACTAAAGCTAATCATGGTGATTAAAGTCTATGAAGAGGTTGAATAAGAATTATCCCAAGCACTCGATCTAGGAGGCTTCCAGGAAACTAATATAAATTTAAGGTGGAGTTCAATATGGGCCAATATATCTTCAATTTTGTTTAGGAAGTAGTTATGGTTACACCGGTATCTCTTAACATCCTCCAAGCCTACAAATACAATGTTTCTCTCGACCTTCCTATCCATAAGAATCCTTCCTCACAAGGTATTCATTTTCCAATAGAGATTCAGTATTCAAAATTAGTTCTTCATTTGACCCCAAATGTTCCCCAGGTTAGGAATCCAACTAGTTATATCATCCATGATTTCTGAGTTAGAAAATATTTGGTGCTCATTGATAGAACGAGACTCGAAGTTTTGGATTTCATTCTAAGTATCTAAAGGGACTACTGCATGGTAGTTTCCAACAACTTCTTGAGCTTGTTGATGGGCTCTACTCCTACCTTGCGCTATGTGACCCCCTCCCTCATGTGTATTATGCATCCTCTATCTTTCCATACTCTGTCGGTTATAATAAAACTCAGGAATGAGGCTCACAGATCCCCACCTTTGGGAAAAGAGAGCGCAATTATCAACTCTCCCAAAATTTATTCCCCTACCTACAGATCATTCAAGAAAACAAAAAATCAAGTTAAGGTACAAAACCAAGAACAACCAATTCAGGGATGCTTTGTTCTCAGTTATCATGGGTCTCAAAGTGAGTTTGTGATTCAATTACCACCTAGGTTGGAAACAAACTATAGAGCTTCACCCACCCTGACCTCTAACATTCCATAAACGTGAAATATTTAAACCAATGCTAAAGCACATAAGGAACCCACACAACGCAGAGGAATCCAATGTAGCAGCACCAATCAACGACCTGAAACTTAGGGATACCCAAATTAGGGGACAATTAATGGTTTCCCCCTCATTTAAAGCATGATTATACTAATTATCTTGCAAGAGAGGAGGACTCAAACCACTAATAATTTTCCCAAGAAAATACCAGACAGATTTCAGACTAAAATTTTGAGAGCTTAGGGGTACCGAACAATGTTGAGGGCACTTCCTTTATTCATGAACCAAGTGAGACTCTCATTTCTTCAATTTAGCGACAAAAAATATTGTAGAATCAGAATAACTAGGAAATTCTCCTCGTCTCATGTTCTTTGCCCGCTTGTTCATTGTTCTAGTTGTTTCCTCTAGCCAACACTCTATGCAATCTTCAGGCAAGTGGGATTAGTAGTCCTTGAAAAATTTTCCCTCCAAAGACTCCAGTTTCTTTGCAATATTTTCCCCTTCAATCCCTCTTATGGCAGGGAAATAAGCCTTTTCTAACCTAGATGGTTTCCTGACTCCTCCTCCCTCGGTCGATGTCACTTGGGTTGAATGCATTGTACATTAATTAATTTGCAGTTGCATTGTTATGCATGTGAGGGAGAATCCATGCCACCCCTGCCATTAAGGATATTTTCATCTTCATGGTGGCGGACATGACCCTATCCACTTGCTCATGTCCAAATCCACCCCCATCAGGGGAATTATTATAATCATTATAAATAAATTTTATTACCTTTAATAAAAATATAAAATATAATCACTATAATCACTATTCTCGAAGTGTATAATACCATTTAAATATAATTATAAGTATAACATTATTTTCTTTATTAAATGAAATAAAATAGGTTTCAACTTCATTGTTGAAAATTAAGAATATCATATTCATTAATTATATCGTTGTCATTTTATTATCATGATAATAAAAAGTAATGTATCATGAAATTTAAAGTTCAAATCCCTTGAGTTTAGAGGTGGTTTACCTAAAAATAATAATAAAGTACCAGACTATCATAGTTACAAGTTCCTCTAAACACCAAAAATAAATAAATAAATAAAAATTAAAATTAAAATAGGATTCCTACTCAAATAAGTGCCAATGGAATTGGGAAACTTCAATAAGTGTTATGTGAGTCTCCTACAATTGAACACTTTTGACAATGTTCGTGAGAAGTACGTCGCCATATGAATACATGGTAAATATGCTTCCTCAGATAATGGCATGCACCAGGTATTTCAATATTTCTTTTTTTGAATATAATGGAGAATGTAATTAGGAGGGAGTCGGTTCACAATAACCTTATATTAGGAATTAGTTCCTATTCCTTAGGTAAGCTGTTCTAACTTCCCTATATGCGTGAAGACTATATATTCATGGTTTGTAATGTGATTGTAGTAGAGAATTTTGCAGTGGAAATCTCTCATCTGAGAGCTACCCAATTTCATAATAAAGTTAATTCTTGTATTTTTATCATGGTATCAGAGCTTCAAGGCTGGTGAATCAAAGCCATAGTGCTTTGATCCCTGAGTGTCTATAGGGTTGGTGAGTCAAAGCTAGAGTGCTTTGATCCTTCTATGAGAGTCTTGGTGGTCGAATAGAGGCCCCTATTTGTGAGGAGGTAGATTTGTGTTCTTGGTATATTTGTTGTATCAATTCTTATTTTCGAGGCAGAAAGGTGTTGATCAATGCTTATACATGAGGGAAGCGTGCTTTGATCCCCCCAAACTTATGAAATCTTTTTTTCGACCTGTAAATACAGATATCGTCATTGGTTAAGTGCTGGAGGTAGAGCATAAAGAGCCTACATGGAGCTGCGTTGAGACATGCTGCATTAGTTTACTTGGAGGTCAAGCCTTAGAAGAGGCCGAGAGCTTGTGTGGAGGATCAAGCTCATTGGTGAATACGATTTTTATTTCCACTGGTGCAGTGAGCGTGCTCTGCATGCATATAGAAGAAGCAGATCAGCGTGATTTGTAGATTTGCAGATCTGCGTATTTTCCTAGCAGTGCCCGTCAGCACACCATAGATAAGTGGCTTGGACTATGTAAATTTGTGGATCTTGGCTCTATTGTACTGAGGATGACTCCCACTGCAACTTTTTTATGTGGATAACTGAGTTGGAAATTTTATTGGAATGATTGAACGTGTACATTTTTGTTGCTCGATTGCTTTCCACAGGGAGAAGTCTAGTGGAGGCCGAGCATGTGTAGACACCATGGCATGAGCGTCACCGAGAAGGTTTTCTAAACGAATTAGGGCATGTTGAGCTACATGGGGGCTGAGGCTGCGTATTTTGAGCTATGTTGTGTCGTAGCTGCAGTATTTTATGAAGAAGCCCCCGTGTTGATTATTGAACCGATAGAGGAGGCATGGGCAGTAGTAGTGGATCGAGCTCGCGGCAGATCCGAGTAGCAGTGGAGGCCTGAGAATAAATGCATGGTTTTATTCCTTTCGTTTGGTCTTTGTGACAATTTTTTATTCCTATTCCTGCTTGATAATTGAACGCCAGACCTATTCGTGGATGGAAGCAAGGAGTTGTGATCCTTTCAGCAAACTGAGTCAAGTTAATTAGATTCCCAACCAGCTGTCTATACAATGTTGCATCTTCCTCCTTAAAACTGTCATAATTATAAAGTTTGGTATTCTGTTGTAAATGCACTAATGTAGCTTTGCACTAATCCATCCTGAAATTTTTCAGTAAACTCCTCACATACTTACCTCGTGATAGAAAAGTCTTGCATGAATCTCTCCAAACTTCAAGACCCAAACAGTAGCGTAGCTCTCCAAGGTATTTCATCTCAAAAACCTGTGACATCTTCTCTTTGATTTCTTTTAACGAGTTCATCAACATTTCTTGTAATGATAAGATCATCTACATATAAAGAAGTCAAAACAATTCGCCCCTCTTTATCAAACACAATATAAAGATTAGGATCATTATTTCTTATTTTATAACTGTGCTGCAGGAAGAACGCATCATTTTTATCATGCCATGACCTGGGTGCCTGGTTTAGCCCATACAATGCTTTCTTCAATCTATAGACTAAATGGTCTTTTTACTATTTAACAAACCCCTCAGGTTTCTCTAAATACACTTCTTCTTCCAACTCCCCATTTAAAAATGCAGATTTCACATCTAGCTGGTGTATCATCCAATGATGTTTGGTAGCGAAAGAAATAAACATTCTGATTGTGTTTAGTTTAGATACATGGGCGAAGGTTTCCCCATAGTCTATCTTATCACTCTAATAATTCCCAAAGTTGTGAGATTTTTGATTTAAAGTTTAAAGAATATTAGAGGTAACCACAAACCTACTTTTAAGCTTTCGGATCTAGCCTTCCTAAGGCTCAGAGAGGGCTCTCTATATAATATTTAACTTTGTTTTTATATCTGATTTTAGGCTAGTTATATAGGGAAAATTGGTTTTTCAGGTTTTGATTTGTTTTGGTGGGAAAATCACTTAATGAGATGGATAGTTGTGAATCTGTAATCCATTGGGTAGATGGAGTCAATGTGTGAAGCACAAAGATTAGGATCAAGGTCTAAAGTCAAATTTTCATAGGGCAAGATAGCAGAGTCACTAAAGATCTTCAAAGGCTGAATGGTGAAGTGACTTTACTCAGGATAAAGAGAAATTAACAATTCTTTGATCTGGATAAGGAATGAAAAGGTAGGGGTCAATCAAAATTAGGGAGAAATTAAGGGTTCCCTAGTGTGGATATCAGCAGAAAATATTCAAATGAAAACCAGTCAATAACAGAGTGCTTTTAACAAATTCTGATATAACAGTTCTTGATTTCACATTAAAATTTAGAACACATTTATGAATGGATGAAAAACATACGAAAATTGATAGATAATAGTTGAAAATACTTCACTTCAGTGGCCCAACACATGAGTTCAGTAATATGATGCTTTATTGCTTGAGATTCAGTCTTCTAAATTGATCTTGATTACAAAAACCCTTCGGTTCATAATATAATAGCTATAGAAATCTTCAACAATTAATCCTTGATTTGTGTTGTCATCTGTAATATGAGATTCATCATATCATCCTTTTGGTTTGCTTCCTGTACAATTTCCTTAACATGTGGATGTTCTGTAGGGGGTAATTTCAGTTACTTTCTGAGTGCTGCAATATCAACATTTTTCTTCTTCACTAGCTCTTCTGCAACTTGCACATTAGAAGGGTCATAACCCACTTCAATCACTAATTCCTCTAAAGACTTGATTCTTGTGTCTTTAGCATATGAAGAATATTTTTCAACCTTAAGTTGGTCTCTTATATTTTTCAAAGCATTCTGGAGCCTTTGAACGCTCATTGCTTTTGTGGTCATGGTAGAATATAACATTTCTGAGCTCTGCTTATGGAATTCACTATGATCCAAGGGATGAATGTCTTGTACTGGTACTTCAAAATCCAACTTTTTGTAATCAGCTCTTGTTTTAGGTGTTTTCACTGTAGGTTGAAGTACTGACATCAACAATTTCTTATTTGTATAATCAAAGGCTGAAAGTAGCCTATTTTGAATCCCTGGAGTCCGCTTTAAATATTGAGAATAGATTTCATTCTTAATTTCCTCATTCTTAGCTTTGATCTCTTTATACTTTTCTTTGATATTTATGTCTTTATCCTCTGCCTGTTTTGATGAAGACACTTCCACAATTTGTTGTTTCTTAATCATTTGTGTTTTGGAAGTAGTAGGTAGCTGCTCATTTTCAATCTCTGTGGGAGGTACATTGTCTTTCTCTGGATTCTCTTCATCTAAAACCTTAATTGTTTCCTTTTCTTTATCTGTTGGATTTGTCTTTGTTTTCTTGGTGTACCTTAGCTTAAAATTTGTTTTTGTGGTAGTTTCAGTGGTATATGAGCCTTCTTCCCTTTTCCTTTTTATACCTTTGTCTTCCTGATTTGATGTTTGCAGAATGTGACTAGTATCACTCTGCTTAACAGATTTAATCAATGTATTTTCTAACCATTCAAATTGGTTAGAAAAGTTCTCAATGTCAGGCTTCTTTTCATGAACATAGGGATTTAACTTACATTTTACCCCCATATTGCTGATTATACCATATGGATCATAGTACCAAAGGAAAATTTCAATGAACTTATACTCTAACAACTATTTTTCTACCTCTACACTTGCTTCTCTGCTATTGAATATGAAAGGACCCACTTGGTTTTTCAAATTAAACTGGGTTTTCTTTTTAGCATCCAAGAAATTTACTAAATATGAATTTAGAATCTATCTAATATATTCCAAGGCAAACAGTCTCATTGGTAAATAATTTGGCAACTTATAGGGAAGGATATTTGATCCATAAACTCTAACCTTAGTGTGGTTTTGGAATAAATACCAATCACTTGTTCTGCTTTGCTCTGATAACTATAAAACATTTTTAGTTTCATCACTTATCCTAGGTTGCACAATGTTTTTGAGAAGATTTACCAATGGGTGAATCAACCAATCTTTGAAGTCTAAATATGTGAACTCAGTTGACTCCTTTTTGATCAAGGAAGTCCAGAAAATGATAGACTGTTCATTTCCCTCTACATCCATATTTTGAAGGATTATTTGAAACTTATCTGACTGAAAGTAGAGGAACATATGGAATAGGAATGAGGTATATCTAAAAACACTTCAGTAGGAAGTTTTACAAGCTGATCATGAATACTATCAACAATATACTCAAAAAAATTATAGATGACTATAGGGGGCTGACCAGGCACAAAAATAGACAAGAAACCAAGTATAGATTCATTAGTATGTTCATCAGTGAAGTAACCAAGGATAAAAGACAACATTGAGATAATGTGTCTTGATCCTTCTGGGAATTTGAAGGATGAATATGAAGGATTAAGCTTTGGGATTTCAACATAAGAGGGCATGAATGTTTGGAAGATTTGAAATATTTTAGGAAAGTCTAAATCTAAATAGGAATTTTTCCAAACTTCAATGGACAAAGGGAATGCATTGGGTTCAGGTTGCACATGAAGCATTTGGTTTATGGATTCAGCAGTGATAGTAAATAATACTTCTTTCTCAGCATCGAAAATTGCTCTTTGATCTGGGGAATAGTGATTTTGACACAATCTGATGGCCTCAGGGTATTGATGGGTGTGGGGAACTACATATTTGGAAAAATTAGACTCCCAAATTAGCACTTCATATACTTGGTCCAAATTTTTCTCTTGGCTCCATCATTGGAGCTCAAGAAGGTTAAATTCAGTTACTGGATCAATGATTTTATAGTCTACATCAGCCAATGGGGTATGTTCAACATCTACAATAGGAGGTTGTAGTGGATTGATGACAATTGTGCTTTTAGAGGCCATATAAAACAATTTTAACCCTTCTTAATCTTTAAAACTATGTTTTTAGGTTTTTAACACACTTCTGTAATATTAAACTATTTACAGAAGGTATTTTTAGTATAACAGAGGGTTCTTTTGGACTTTAACAAGTAAAATTTGGATTTTTCTGCTTCAGACTATCAATTCTGATCTAAAAACCAATTTCTTAACCTTAAACAAACTCAGGAATAGCTAGCAAGGGTTCACTGCAAAATTTCCTTGATGAAACAGTCCTAAAACAATCAAATTCATGCACAAAGTGCTTCTGAGTTCTATAAAAGGGCTTTGAATCACTCAGAGGGTTTCTAAAGGTCTGTAGATGGGTAGATTTTCTTTAATTTGCTTAAAAACAGATTACAGTCTTTAGAAAATGTAAAATTCTCAAGGTTTGCAGCACATATGAATTTTGGAGGCAATAAGGCTTTTCCTCAAGAAAACAAGTTTTAAAAGGCTTAAATTCAAGATTTATGCTTCTTTTCAGATGATGGATGAGTATATTTCCTGAAAAATACCTGTAAACTTATGAATTTGACTCGAAAGAAGGGTTTGCTAGGAGTTTGGAAGCTTTCAAAAGCTTACTGAGGTCTTTTATTTACAAACTGGAGGTTTTGAGCGGTTACAGCAGAAATTTGATGGAATTCTGTTGTTTTTGCATGAAAATATGGGCAACACCATGTTTTTATCAGTCGGGAACGGTCTATGAGAATAAAATGCAACAGAAAGGTTGAAAGGCATTCAATTGGGTGTTTGATAAAGATTTTGGTTTAAACAATGTTGGCATTTAATATCAATCAATTCAAATGGGAAGTAGTTTTAGGTGTGGGGGCGATTTTTACTGCTGAGCGATTATCGCACCGTCGAAGGATGGTTTGTGGTATTACTAGGAAGGATGCGATCCAGTAAAAAATGGACATGTGGAGGAGAGAGGGAAGGTTAAATCCACTCATATCACAAATCTTATTTTGTTTAACAATCACGTCATTGAACTTCCGATATGGATTATGGGCCATTAGATCAGACGGAGGGATGCGAACGGTCGAGATTAATCAATGGAGTTGCGGGGTAATGGGCGTGGGGCCTGAGAATATTTATGCAGCGGGTTCAATATTTATACATTAAAATGAAGTTTTAACATATAGTTCTAATGTTAATAGGGATAGGCAGAATAGGTGGGTTTTAATGTATTGCATAGAAAATGTAATACATATAGGTGTAATGTAACATTAGGCGAGTTTAATACAAAATAGAGATGGTTTAAACCTATGGGGAGCGGGGAATATATCACATGGGGAAATTAAACCATAGGATAAACATAAAATATGGGTTGGGTTTTATTTAATATCAATGAATTAATAAAATATGGAATGGAAGGGTTAATAAAGGAGTTAATACATAAGTTAAATGTTAATTAATGAAATGAATGTGGGAATACAAAATACACTAAATAAAGTGTAAAAACATGATGTTAGGCGAGATTTTTATAGTGATAACCCCATATTTAATATTTCACACTTAATTATACTTAGGGTAAAGCATTTTTGTGGGTTTTTTGAATGGAATAAGAATTAATTAAAGGGTTTTTACTTTTCCTAAGTAAAAATGTGTTTCATCTTAGGAAAAGGGGTTTTATTAGGGATAAATGAGTGATCTTTAAGGGAAAAGGGTTTTTATGAGGGGGAAGGGTTTTAATGAAGGGAATCCAATACCTAGCGCTAATCATTCATTAAGACGTGGGTCTGGTCCCACCATAAGTCAAAGAAATGCTCTGAGTCTTTATAACTGAAGGATTTTAGTACTGGAACACATTGTGGGGAGAGAAATTAGTAATTTTCCAGATGATTTTTATCCATGCCTTTGTGTAACTGCTTTCTACCTACCCATCATTTATTCTACAATTTTTTCTTTTATTTGCATGGGTGCATTTAAGCTTCAAAACCCTAATCCATTTTTCTTTAAAAAAAAAACTATCTAATTCTAACCTTATTTCATCCAAGGGCTCAAATTAAACTGTTGAGATCTTCATTTATTCTCTACCGAACTACTGATTTTTCAAGTTTAAACTGTTTGACAAGATCTTTATTCTCTATCTATAAACATGAAAATTAAAGCATGAAAAAGTTAATATTAAACTATTTAACTCATCATGGATTATGTCATTTTGAACAAGTTGCACATAATCATTTATTTGCATTGAAAAGTAACTAGTAGTGGCATTTTGACTTGCATCACTTTCATGTATTATTCTTATCCCTTTTTGTTTGGGGTCCATTTTTTCTATTATTTTTTTATCTTTTTCTTTTAAGTCCTTTGATTTTTCTTATAGGACTTTTACCCTCTTTTCATTTTTTATTTTCTATTATGGGAAAACAACTCGGAGGAGTCAAGTAGAGGAGAACATGATTGAAGAGTGGTGGCAGTTGAAAGAGGAGAAATCGGCTAAAGAACAGAATATATTAAGAAGAGCTCTGAGAGAGGAATCGACAACGAGGATGGAATTGCAGAGCCGAGGTTATAATATTTGACAGCAGAGATTAGAGTAGGTAGAAGAGGCGAGGAAGAGTCGAGAAGGTTGAGCAGACGGCTGCGATTAAATCACAGATCCAAAGCCAAGAGATGAACGGTTAAGGTGATTTGAGGAAGTTCTAACTGGACACGTGGCAGTAGGGCGTAATTTCTCATCGGTGATTGAAGTATTTAAGAGTTAAGGATTTTGAAAGGTAAAAAATATAATTTCGATGCGACGCAGTAAGAATGGGAGGATGTGATGAGACAGAGGGAGAAGACGTGGGTCGTTGGATCATGCAGAAAATCAACGACGGACGATGGATCACGACTTCGTACTTTGCAAATTATAGCAGATACCATTTAAGTGTCTGCACGTAATGTTAAATGGGTTGTGATGCGATGCAAGGAGGAAGAAGGATGTGATGTGACAAGGAGCAGCCATGTGTCAGGTTTGTGCAATAGCGCACTTCGCAAGTTTTGAGGGTTAGTGTATTTACAAAGAGCTGAAAGCTGCGGGAAAGCAATTGCGATGTGCTGCAATTGGTCGAGAGAGTGTGGGACCCTCCGGTAAGAAGGTTCCATGTGTATGTAATGTATTTTGTGTTAGGTGCATTATATTATAAAGAACGTTGTTTGATCGTTTCACGTATGTATGTATTTAACCCTGATATTTGTGTTCGTTGCGTATAAAGGAAGTTATGTGGGTCCTAACCCACAAGTCCATAGATTAGTTGTAAACTACAGTTACGACTGCATCAATTGGTATCAAAGAAACAATATTTGAGAGGTGGTGTGAAGGACTTTGAACTAAGCAAAGTTCAGAAATATTTCTCATTGATTCTAATAAAGTGAACCTTAAGAGGTAAGACTGTGGACAGAAGGCTTATGAAAAAGCATAAGAGCTACAGCAGCATGGATAAAGTAGTAGCATAGACAATAAGTAGTAGCGGGAGTGAAAACATCTCAGCAAGAAGATTACAGCCTTTGAGGGCAGTGATGAAGGAAGCTAGCAAAGGTTTCCTAGGAGGAAAAAGAAGTCTGGTCAGAACCTAGTATTTCAGCTGAGGTTGAATTATAAGAGGATAGTAGTGTTCTCAAGTGCAGAATATTTGTGAGGGTGAGCCTAGAAGGAGCATAGAGGAGTGCTCAAGGAGGGTTTTAAAATGAGGACCTGTACTTGCCAAAAGACCAAGCACAGAGAAAGTTTGGTGAGGTAAGCTGTAGCAGGAGGAACTATTACTGCAGGGGCTAGTGCAGCTCATAAAGGGTGAAATAACTCAATAAGACGACTATTGAAAGTCATATCAGAGGTTTAGGAGGCAACCACAAAGTGAAGAAGGAATATGCCAAGAAAAATGGCATATGGAAGCATTTGACTGATGAAAAATATAAGAGAGAAATGGTTGAGATGAGAACCCATCTTGATCTATTGATGGAGTTGCTACGAAGGAGTGATGAAGATGAGAGGTGTGGATGGATTATGAGGTAGAAATTGAAATGGAATGGGTTGCAGATGAAGAGGGAGCATAGGTTTAATGCTCAAGAAGAAGAAGAATTCCTCAGAGCAGCAGAGTATGAAAAGAAAGTTCTTTCATATGAACTGGAACATGGATTATTTTTTGAAGAAAATAATAATAATACTAACAGGAGGTCTATTGAAGAAATTTCAGGCATGGAGGATGAAGGAAAACCATTAGGAATTTCCATGGAAGATGGAGGGCAACATGAATATGCAGTAATCATAAGAGATGACCAATGATGGTTATCTGAAAGGTTCAAATGGAGATTAGGATAAACTTGATAGAGAATTAGTTGAGATAAAAGTGCAGCTAGAAGTGTTGAGATAATTCATACAAGGGAGTATGGAACACCAAAGGTATGATTGGGTTTTGCGGAAGAAAAGAGTCAAGTGGAGTAAGTTACAGAGCAGGCTGAGATCTGACACAAGAATTTAGCTAGAAGAATAACTTGGAGGAGCTGAGTTGCAGCATAGGATGTGTGTTGAGGAAGAGGTTTACCTATGTGAACTTGAGCAAGGGTCTATTCTTGGTGATAGTAGTAATGAGGATGAAGACATGAGATCAACTAATGGTTTAATGGATCCTTGGAGGGATGGGAACCAGTGAAAAGAGTTGATGTTTGAGACAGCAAGAGAGGCTATGGATCCTTATGATTTTGAAACAAATGATTATTGTATGTTTTCGGGTGAAATTGGTAAAGAAAGACAATTTTTTTATGTTGTCATAAAGGATGAAGGGGGAGGACAAAATCTGAATTTTGTTCAAGAAGAAAATGAGACATTCAAGTCTCATGTACATGCACATGTACAATTAAGTGAAAGTAATGATTTTCAGCCTACTGTGAAAGCTAAAAAAAAGGAGGACTTGACTTATGATGATGGCCAAGAACAAAAAGAGGCAAAATATGATATCAAGCATTCATATGTTATGTTGGAGAAAGCTGAAAAGATTACTAGTGAAAATATTCTGAGTCCTGAAAGAGACTTAGAACAACAAGAGAAATATTTGGGGATTAAGTCATCAAATAAGACCACTATATCTTGTGAGTTTAACACTAAAAATTTGAATGTGTTTTCAGGTTGTGTAGAAGACAATCCATCTCTTGGAATTATCTCAATTAAAGATGAATTATATCTAGCAAAGCATAAGGAAGAAGAAAATTGTCAAGAAAGGTATGATGAAGAGTGTCTTTCTGATGAAGACCAAGTTGAGTTGTTGCAGCAGAAGGAATTCATAATTTCCTTATTTAATGAAGGGAGTAACTTTAATGGAGATGAATTATTAATGCCTTATGAGATGAAACTTGTTCTTGATGAGGACAAAGAGGATTTGGCTTTCTTAAATAGCCAAAGGAAGATTATTGGATGGATATTTAGGATTGTCACAAAAATAGAGAATCAGAATTTTATTCTATTTAAAGATCAAGAAGCAGTGTCACAAAGAGGTTTGCTTAGTAACAAGGAAGAAGAAATCCATAAAGATGAAAGTGGGGCAGTTATGTCCCAATCTAAAGTAAAGTCAGTCCTAGAAGTGCAAAAGACTGAATTGACTATTAGGACTAGTCAAGAAGCAAAAGGAAAACAATGGAGTGTTATCAAGGAACAGGAAAAGAGTTACGTTGAAACTATAATACAACATACTAAAGAGGTACTTGAAGGGAATCAAGTAATTAGTGAATGGCTGAGTTGCTTTCTTAAAGCATTTGAAAAGAGAAAGATATTGCAGATAATAAGATGGAATCTGTTCAAACTGTAGTTGAAACAGAGATAGATACTAGTTTCCAAAACTTAATTGTGTTAACTAGTATACAGGAAAGAGTTAATAAATATATTACTCCAGTCGGAGAATTAGAAGGCAATTTACCTTTTGACCGTAAATTTGAAAACAAGGAAAAGAAGACGGATGTTGCAGAGGGAGATATCTTCAGAGATATTCAAGAAGTTTGGGTAGTAGCAATGTCCAGAGTAATATTTGCAGCAATATCTGGGACAAAGTGTAGTAGAATGTGTTGGCAGAGGACTAGAAATTAGATTAGGTTATAGTAGAAAATTGAATTGCAAGAAACCATAGATGGACTATGGGAGTTTATGCAAATACCTAAGAAGAGTTACAACAAAATGAAGAAAGTAGTCCACTGTGGAATTTTTTGGAAAGTGAATAACAATGAAGGTAGAAGCATTGGAGCACTACAGTACAAAGTATGGAAGCCTGGAAGATTGCAGCTAAATACTGGTGAAGACAATGCAGCCTATGGGCAGCAGCAGAACAGAGTTTTGTATCCTAGAATATTCAAGCAGTGAAGATGTTGGGCCACGAATACGACCACTTTTTAAAACTTATTTCATCCCTTTCTACTCTTCTTTATCATGTAATTTATCATAATTTATCATATAAATCCATTTTATAATTATTTATGCTCTTATGGATAAATATTATTTCTTCTCCTTTATTTTTAATAAATTGATGATTATTATGCATAATTTTATCAATGATGGTCTATTAATATATTTTGTAACAGTACTCGCCATTTTAGCCTCCAAGATATTTGCTAGATTGCAAATTTGATCTCCAACACATCATTCAATATTCCAACTCAGAAATTCGCTGGAATAATAAGTGACAGTATTGTGGTTGATATTCTGGGCAAATGGAGAAGAATCTGGAAAATATGGAACATGGGTTTTGTCCAGAACGGACCGAATTAACTTCTGTAAAGAATGGTTTGCCCAAATTCGGCCTGTATTGAGAAAAATGGAAGGTTCTGTGAGCAAGATTTTCTCAGATTTACTATTGCGGCCGTCTTCCAAATTATCTCAACCGCAAATCCAAATTCAACTTGTTCCTGTTGAAAGATGGATGGAAATATATTTTCTTGTTGATCAAGTTGTTGGGAAAAATCCAATATTGTTATGAGGGATCACATTTACTATTTACATTCTCCTCTCTCTGATTATAAAAGGAGAGCATGTATTATGTATTAACAATGATTTGATGATTAAACTCTCTTTTTATAACTCTGTAATTTCTTAACTCTCGTGATCAGAGAGCGACTGCTGTAAACATTTTTTATGCCTAATTAATACAAGAATGTGTTTCTGTTCCATTTCTTAACTCTGGAGTAAATCCCAACGGTGTTTCACCGGTGGTTGAGGGCCTGGCCCTGGTGGATCGATCTACTGGTTGTATCATTACCTTTCCATTATCGTTGTGAGATAGTTCATATTTGTTTTCATTATGTTTTGCAAGTAAGTGGTTTATTGTTCATTACTTATTCCGGTGTGTTATATTAACGAATCGTGTTACTGCTCTTTTATTATTTAACGAGAATCTTAATTTTGTATAATTTATCTTGTTATATCTTAACAGAGCTTCGCTGCTCTATTTCCATTATTGTTTCATTCCATTTGCTGCTCCATTTCACTGTTGTTCATTTGCAGATTTTTGTTCAATAGAATTTGCCATTCGATTCCATCAAGTTAAGATTTGTTGTTCAGATTCATTAGTTAGTATTTGATGTTCGATTCTTCTAAGTTACAATTTTCTACTCATTTACATTGCATTTTTCATTTCCAATTCATTAGTTTATAGACTGCAAAGAGTTTTCTTTTAAAGAGTTTTCCTAGTTTACTTTTATTAGCAGCTTTAGTTCAATTTCTATTTCTTTTTAATTTCTTTAAAGTAGGACTGTCAACTGTAGAGAACACTGTTTATTGCTTCCACGTTCCCAGATTGATTTTCTTGTTCCAGTTTGATTTCAATTGCATCAATTTCTAGAGGAATGAGTTATTGCTACTGTATCCTTGATTGATGTTTGCTGAGTGAATAGTTGGATTTCAGAGCATTTGAGTTCATGTTATTGTAATTAGGTTTCTTTTCCAAGCATCCATTTACTCTTGTATTTAGAACACTGTACTACATATTACAAGGCATTACTCTTAGATTGAATTGCAGCCTCAGACAGAGTACACTCTTGAAATAAAAATTCGTTCCTGGATTGATAATTAATGTGAGATAAATAGGAGTTAAAAAGACACCTTTTATACCTCAACAGAAGACACATGACCAGTAGGTCATGAATTCTCTTACCTCGGGAGTCTGATGCAGGAGCATTAAGGTAGAGTCAGCAATGTGACAAGCTGGTCACTTGTTGTGGCTTGGGAAGAGGACTAGTAGTCCTAATAATTTGAAGAAATAGTTTTAAAGTATTTTGTTTCAAATTATTTTGGGCTAACATAGCCATTGTAATTTGTAGGTTAAAATAATAGTTAGATTAGGATTAGTTAGGAATTTAGTTGAATAAATTGTTCTGAAACTGAATAATAGTTTCTCAACCATATGGGGATTTTGGGAAAGGCATAAAACAAAACCAAATCCACCATTGTGGGGTTCTGCCTTCCATAGAGAAAAAGAGAGAGAACGAGAGGGAAATAGGTGTGAAAGAGGGTTGAACAGGGAGTAGGAATAAATGTAAAAACCAACCATCCCAGGGCTTGGTTCTGTGTATTTTCATTTATAAATTAATTCCAAGTGTTTTGGATTTGATCGAGCTCTATGTTTTAACTTGTTTTTTTTATTTCTCCGTTGAAACAAAGTATTTGATTTATGTGTCATTATATATGCATATTGTTTATGTCAATGAATAGACATACTGAGCGAGAAGACCAATTTTCTATGAACTTAGTGTAGACAAAGTTATGGCAGAGACCGAGGGATGAGAGATGAAGCACAAGCTCAGGAGGGATCCACACATCTACATGCTGAGTAAAGCTCAGGGGATATTGCGTTAAATCATTCTAAACAAACTCAGAAGGATAACAGAGGATTCAAGTAGAGGAGAATAGGATTACATAGCAGTGGCAGTTGAAAGAGGAGCAATCGACTAAAGAACATAATACATTTAGAAGAACTCTAAGACAGGAATCGATGACGAGGATGGAGTTGCGGAGCCGAGGGTATAATATTTGACGGTAGAGATTAGAGTGGGTAGAAGAGGTGAGGAAGATCCGAGAATATTGAGCAGACAACTGAGATTAAATCACAGATCCAAAGCCAAGAGATGAACGGTTAAGGTGAGTTGAGGAAGTGCTAACCGGATGCGTGGCGTCAAGGCGCAATTTTGCATCGACAATTGAAGTATTTAAGAGTTAAGGATTTCGTAAGGCATACAAGATAACTTGCGATGACATGCAGTAAGAACGATAGGATGTGATGATATGGATGGGGAATATGTGGGTCGCTAGATCATCTAACAAATCAATGGCGGATGATGGATCACGACTTCGCACTTCACAAATTATAGCAGATACGGTTTAAGTGTTCACACAAAATGTTAAATGGGTTGTGATGCAATGCAAGGAGGAAGAAGGATGCGATGTGACAAGGAGAAGCCACGTGTCGGCTTTGCGCAATAGCGAACTTTGCAATTTTTGAGGGTTAGCATATTTGAAAATAGCTGAAAGTTGCGGGCAGGAAATTGTGATGTGTTGCGATTGATCAGGAGAGTGTGGGACCCTCTAGTAAGAAGGTTCCGTGTGTATGTAATGTATTTTGGGTTAGGTGCGTGTTGTATCGTACAACAACCCTCCCCATTTCAAAATTTTAGAATAAATTTCATTTAGAAATAGGTCCCTTTTCTTTTTAAAATAGGAATAAGACACAGAGGAAATCCAATCATTTTGAATAAAACAATAAAAATTTCATTGATTAGGAAAGTATATATCGCATATCGCAAAACACAAGTGCATATAAACAAATGCAACATTAAAAATGTCTGATCCGATGAGATATAAAGTCTTTTATCGCATCAACATAATACATAAAATTATTCATATTGAATAATTCTAATGTGTAAAGTAATCACAATCGCAAATCGGCGGTATCTTAAAGTTTCACATTTGTTTTGCAAAACTCTGATGCGATAAAGTAATCGCAATCGCAAATCAGAAGGACCTTAAAAGTTTCACATTATCTTTCATAAACTCCGATGCGATGCGATTTATCACAAATCACATTTCAAAGGAGTGATATCACATGTACTTGTTTTATAAACTTCGATGCGATGTAACCCATCGCAAATCACAAATCGCAAAACGAAAAGACAACCCCTCATTCAGTCAATTACAAAACTTCGATGCGATGTGATTTATCACAATCACATTTCGGAGGAAAAAACATCATATTCACTCATTCTATGTCCCGATACGGTGGATCCCACGATCATTGCAATTGCAAATCGGTGGATATCATTTGCAACTTATTTCCTTTGGAAAGAGTTAATGCGATATACCATCATCGCAATCGAAAATCGGCGGAGATCATGAAATGTTGTTTGTTGTCCCTTTTGAAAAACCCTGATGCGATCGATACTTAGTCTTTATTTTTATTTTTACCGCACATATGTTATTTATTCATCGCAATCGCAAAATTCAAAAGGAAAGTTTTATATTCTCATTTCAAAATCGTCGATCTCCAATTGTACGTTTATTATTAAATATAAAATCAAATGAATGATGGTGATTGATTCTATTTTGAATGCATGAGTGTGACTCTCATAGAGGGCATTTAAGTTTAACCACAGAGTTAATAAATTGAAATCAACGAATAAATCTTTTCATATAATTGTTCTCCTTACTTCATTTTTTTTACCGCGTCTGAAAATTTTCTCATTTGCAGAACCATAGAGTGCCCAATCCTTTCATTCACCGAGCAAGTGAAACATTACCAAACGACAGAATGTCTAAGAGATCTAAGAAAGCAAAGGCTACTACCGCTGCAAAGACCGTACTATTCCCATAGTACCAAAAGAAAAACCAGCCAAAATCAAGCTGGTAATAGATACTTCATACCAGGGTCTTGGAAAAATTTCTTGGGAAGATGTATATCACTTGATTGAGAGAGAAAACCCTAAGGTCACTATGGTTAAGGCGACAGTACCAGATGAAGAAGACTCAGATTATGATTCTGAGACTCCTCTTAAAGCACTTGCAGATTCATTCCTTCACAAAATTGCAGCTCGGGCAAACATTTTCCCCGATTATGATGTAATTCGGTGGGTGATAGACAATGTCACCATCAAAAACAGGAAATTTGTTTCAGCTATGGGAACAATATTTGGGTCTTTGAGAGAAGAGGATATAAAGGCAATGTACCATCTTCCAGATCCTCAGAAATTCTACAACAAAGCCTTCATTAAGGATTTTGCTGCAAACAATGAGACTCAATCGGAACCAATCAGGGAATGGAGAAGAGCTCCAGAGAAACACAAAAATGAAGCATCAAGTATGTACTCCTTGGAGTCTCTTTCACCCCCATATTGTTATGCTACCGCAATGATGTGTAGGCTTTTTGGAAATGATAATTCTGTAAGGTTTTCAATCCAAATGGTACCTTTGATTCATTCTACTGTGAATTCTGAAATCATGGACTAGTCAGTTATCCTTTCAGACGAGATAGCCAATAGAATCCTAGAGTATAGAAAGGATAAAGATACAGGAAATACGACCCCGTTTTACTTTTGTGCCTACATTTTAGATTCCCTATGTTTCACTTCAGAATTTCCCATTTTAGGTTGGAAATGGACCCCCCAAGATCTTGTTCCTATACATATTTACCATAAGCTCTTATGGAAGGTCCATTTTAAAAATCATGTATATAGAATTTTTCATGGTTTTCTGATTCCTTTCTATCAAACCATTTTTAACCAATTTCCTCCCCGGCTTTCTGAAAAATCTAAGAATGATATATCCCTAATTGGTGACTGGTTTGGAGAAGAGAAATTTGCCTATATCAGAGTTTTTGGGAGCATTGTGGAGCCCCATATCTTACCTCTATATGTTCCCGACAAACTATTAGCACAAGAAATTTCTTACCAGTTAACAGTGGAAGGTGTGTCAAGGTGTCTAAATAATAATAAGAAACTCATGTGGCCTACTTTTCCCTTTCACTATGGGAATTATACGCTTAATGACTTCAAACATGCTAAGAAGGAAGTCATTAAAATAAGGGATCTTAAGCTCTCAATAGTCCCTGGCAGGCAATATGACCCAAAAAAAGTAGCATTTGATTTCACAACTTCAGTTTCAATCGCTCGGTTTGAACATGAGCCCGATGTATTTGATGATTTATTTGTTTTTGTTGATAAATTTTCCCAATTTTATAACTTGGCTAAATCCAAGTTTCAAACAGAAGACATGAATAAATTCATGTTGTTTAGAAATCAAAGACTACTAAAAGCTCCTCTTGACCAATTAAGAATCCCTTTGCAAGAATCTAAAAATATAGAAACATAGCAGAGGGAAAAATAAGATGTAGCTAACAAAGCAGGAAAAGAACCATATACTAGCAAGGGAAATGTACAGACTAAAAAGGTAAGCACAAGTGGAAAGCCTGATGTGAAAAAGGAGTATACTGGTAGCAAAACAGATGAACCTATTGAGAAAGAAACTACAGTTCAGACAAAAAAGGAAAGCACAGTTATTAAGACCAATGTGCATACTAGGAAAGAAAGCATAGGCAGTAAGGCTAATGTACAGACAAAAAAAGAAGATATCGGTAATAAGCCGAATAATCAACTTGAAAGAGAAAAGACCACTGAGAAAGTGGTGGATTCTGCTGAAGTTTTGGTTTCTTCCCATTTTCTAAGTCAATATGAGAAATTCGCTCAGCAAATAGGATCACAAAATAATCCTCAAGTTGAAATTCTAAAAGATCAAGATATGGAAATCATTCCTGAGAATCCCACAGAATAAATTGTGTTGAAAGTAGAAGAAATTCCTCCTCTAGATATCTTTTATAGTCCTAAGCATAGAGCTGTTGTTAGGAAGCAGAAGAAGAGAAGAAGAACATAGTAGGAATCACTTTCAACTCACAAGTTGAATTTATGAACATTTTCTGGAAAAAGATTGAGGTGAATCCTTCAAAGGATCTCACCAAATTGTCACAATATGCAGGCGCCTATAGTGCAGCCACTATAGACAAAGCTTTTGAAGTCACCCAAATGATGAAACAAAAGGACTTACAGAGAAAAATATTATGCAGTTGGAACAACAGTTGCAAGATGAAGAGCTCAGATCTAAACAGTTGGAAGAGCAACTTGGCATTGAAAAGAAAAATATTAATCAACAAGCTTTGAACAAGCAACAGTAGTTAAGTCAAGAGGTGGCAAATTTACAAACCCTACTGCAAAATGAGAAAAATACTAAGGTTGAGCAAGAAAAAAATATTCCAAGCAATATTGGACAAATTTAGGGATTATCCTAAATTAGATCAATTTAAAACTGAAGCTCTTGAAACAAATAAACTACTATCTCAGCAGTTGAATGAACTCTGTCAAAAGTTGGCACAAGATGATCCCTTCTGTGAAATAACATCATCTTTAATAGATGAAGCAGTCAGCCTCAAGCTTTAATTTGATGATGCAAATGAGAAAATTTATGAATTTCTTTCATGGCACAACTCATAGCAAGGAAGGAATGCAAACCTTCCTAGGATTGAGGAAAGGCACAAAGAAATTCTATTTACTGAATGGGAAAAGTTGTTGATAAAAGGAGAAAGAGCCACATCAAGAGCCAGAACTATGATGAATAATATAACACATTTGGTTAATGATAGCTTATATGCCACCAATTTAATTTCATATTGTATCCCAAGTAAATTACCAAAGGTAAAAGAGACTGATTCTAATTGGAAGCAAGAATTAGTCAATAAGAATCAGCAAATCAGCAAACTTCAAGGAATTTCATGGGATATCATGTGGAAATATCTAATCAAGCCACACAGTCAACAAATGGCAATCAAATTCCTTTCCAATGCCATTAATTGCATCATTCCAGATTTTTCTGATGCCATGTATACTGGTCAGTTACATTCGAGACTAAGTCATCCAGCAGAGGTCAAAGATATGCTCAAAATTTTCCACCTCGGCACATTGAATGCAGGAGAAAATCAATGAATCTGTTTCATTTTAATATCACAAGTCTATTTCTAGATTTCCGATGATATATTGTAGCAATAGTTTTAGTTATTTTGTTTTATTAATTTCCTATTTAAACCCCTTCCATGCATTGGAGAAGGGATCCTGAGTTTCTAATATTTTGGATTGGATGTTACATTTTTGTACTCCATCGACTATTTTATTTTTATAAAGGATCACATCCTACGGTTTATGGCGAATTATCTCTAAGAATTGCATTTTTGTACCTTGGAGTTTGTTCTACATTGAAGCACTGGATCTGAATATTGAATTACATCAAGAAAAGTATCAAGATGAATTTGGTATTTCTATCAATCTACTGTTATTTTTCTTATGTTATGAGATATTCTATTTGAATTTGCTATCATTTATATGTACTTGCTTTACAAGTATTTCTTTATACATATCATTTCTGAGTGTATAGAAATATTCATCTCTCATAGTATGTGTTATTATAACTCTGTTTAATTTCTTAAACAGAGTTATCATTATTTGATACTGCATATTTCAATTAAATTACAATACATTTTCATGGTTATTGGTTTGATTGAAACAATCTTGAAGTTGTATTCATATTTGACACCCGGGTTAGTTTTAGAATTAATTTATAAGTTATATATTAAATTAGATAGATTATTTCAGTCATTTTAGTTCCATCATCCACTCATACAACCATTCCATCACCAACCCATTAGTTATTAGGAAACTGGTCCTATAAATCCAGTCATAGCCACCACACCAAATGGAAAAGGAGTTGTCCTAATGTCCCGACCAGGTGGTTTTCCCCCAATGTTTGAAGCAGCGATTTCCAAGGCTTCAACAGTGTGTTATATTATATAGAACGATGTTTTATTGTTTCGCGTATGTATGTATTTAACCTTGATATTTGTATCCACTGCGTATAAAGGAAGTTATGTGGGTCCTAACCCACAATTCCACAAATTAGTTGTAAATTGCAGTTACGGCTGCATCAAATAGGCAGGTTTATAGTCATTTATCTCGATGATATAAATGTTTTTTCTAAGACAGGTGAGGAACGTTTTCTTCACCTAATAAAAGTCTTTGAAAAATGTAGAAAATTTTTTATTTCTCTCAACCCAAAGAAAACATTGTTTGGTTTGGAAGAAGGTAAAATACTAGGAAACATCATTTCAAAAGAGGGAATAAAAATTGATCCTAGCATAATTGAAGCTATTTTAAAGATTAGTCCGCCTAGAAATGTAAAAGAACACCAATCTTTCATTTGCAAAATAAATTTTTTGAGGATATTTATCCCTAATTTAGTAGAACTTCTAAGAAATATAACAAATATGTTGAGGAAAGACACTGAGGTAAAATGGAATATAGAAGCAAAACAATCATTTGATCAAGTAAAACAAACATTAACTCAAGCGCTTGTGCTGATTAGCCCTGATTTTACCAAATATTTTTTCATTTTTCATTTTCATCCGAACATACGATTCAAAAGTTCTCTCATGGAAGAATAATGAGGAACATGAAAAAATTATTGATTTATTTAGAAAAGCCTTAAGAGATGCTACATTGAAATATAAAATCATGGAAAAGCAAGATTTTTCTTTAGTGAAAGTGATGAAATATTTTAGAGTTTATATTCAGCATTCACACATAATTGCTTTTTTTCCAAACATTGTGGTGAAAGACAAACTAACCCAAAATTGTCCTAACAGAAAAAGAGGTAACTGGATTTAAATTATCTTAGAATATGACATTGAAATCAAGCCTACTAAACTTATTAAGGGTCAAGGATTAGCTAAATTAATGGTTGAATCAATTTTTCATGCTTTGGACATAGATTTTGTAGCTACACTTGATGAAAAAGGATAGCATGCGACTCCATAAGTAACAGAGGCTTTTGCAACCTCTCCCTAGTATGCAAACCTCATTTTTGTCTTAAATCATTTACAAGCTCCTCCTGGTTTGACTAAGACAAAAGATAGATTTTTTAAACTCAAATATATGAAATTTTGAATCCTAGATAATAATTTGTATTGGAAGGATGTTGGAGGAATTTTAATAAATTGTTTACTGAAATGTGAATAGATAAAGTAATGCAGGAATTCCATGAAGGATATTGTGGAGGACACATGTATGGGAAGACTACTTCCAACAAGATTTTAAGAGCTAGTTTTTACTGGCCAACCTTATTTACAGATGTCCATAAGATAGTCGCCAATGCCAGATCTTTGAAGGCAAAAGAAAATTGTTGCCCCTACCCTTGAAGCCCATATCAGTTGAAACCCCTTTTCAGCAATGGGGTCTGGATTTCATTGGAGAAATTCATCCTATTTCCTCAACTCAACAAGAGTGGATCCTTACAGCCACTTATTTTTTACCAAATGGATTGAAGCTATACCTACAATGAAAATGCAGTGATTATTAAATTCTTAGAAAATAACATTATTTCAAGATTTGGATGCCCCAAAAAAATCATTACTGATAATGTAGCAACATTCAAATCAAAGAAGATGGTAGAATTTTGCAGCAAATATCAAATCAGATTGGGACACTCTACTACATATTACCCATAGGGAAATGGATTAACAGAGTCTTCCAATAAAATTTTGGTTAATATCATCAAGCATCTATTGCAAGATAATAATAAATCATGGCTTAACAAATCAATCAATGCATTATGGGACGATAGACTCAACCAAAAATTCAATTGGAATGTCCCCATACCAACTGGTTTATGGGATGGATGTTGTTTTTCCTACTTCCTTAGTTGTCCCTGTTTTGAAATTATTGCAGGAATTACAAGTAGATCCAAATGACCTTTAGAGGAGAATAAATCAGACAATACAACTTCATCAATCAAGAGAGGAAGTTTACAATAAAATTAAAATTATCCAGGAAAACATCAAGAAAATCTATGATAGAAGAACTAAATTTGATGGTTTTCAAATAGAAAACAATGTGTTAAAATGGGACTCTGGAAATGAAGAAAAGGTAAGCATGGAAAATTTTATAATTTATGGAAGGACCTTACATAATTGATGCCAACATAGGTAACAATGCATTTTTCCTAAAGGACCTTATTGGAGTTGAATGACGTGGTGGACCTGTCAATGGTAGAATTCTCAAACATCATTTCTCCCAAGAATAGAAGCACTTCTCACTTAAATCATTGTAAATATCATTTTTTTTGTACTGTCATGGGTGGGTGACTCATATCATAAGTTGAAGCCCAAAGAGAAGGTCCTAAGCTACTGATGAATTTGAATTTATAACTAAAAAACCAAACCAAATCATATGTAGAATAAATACTAAAGAAAATGATTCAAGGCTACTGACCTACAACATTTTTTACACCTCACAGGGAGAGTGCCATCCCCAGCTAGAGCCATTGTTAGGGTCCTATGATTCATAGGATAAAATGATGATTAAACACTTTCTTTCAGTTCATTTCAAATTGTAAATAATATTGCATCCTGCAAATGATTTCCAAATATATATATATATATATATATATATATATATATATATATATATATATATATATATATATAATAACATAAAAAAATGAAAAGAGGGTATATATAAAAAATGGAATAAATGAATAAAAATAAAAATAAAATTGAGAATAACCCCATGAAAATAAAAATAAGTATAAAGGTGAACAAGTTTAAATGCCACTAGAAATAAAAACTATTTTTGCATTGAAGAATAAATTGGGGTTTTTGTGTGCAGCTTGTTTAAATGCCACAATCAAATATCCTTGTTTGAATCATACAGTTTAATCAAGATAAAACACCTTTGAATTTCTCTCTTTTAGGTTAGTGAATAACTTAACCAAACATTTTAATCTTTGTTAAGAAGTAGGTAGGTAGGTGAATAAATTAATCAAAGTGTTTAAGCTTGATTAATTTACTAAATGATTATATTAGAGTATAAATTAAGAAGATATCTCTTTGAAGAATAAAATGGGCTTGAAAGACAAAATGAGCCCTTAGGGTTAATTAGATATGCTTTAGAACATATTGATCATGCTTATAATAATTAATTGCATCATTTAAACACGATTAACAATCTGTAATAAAGTGCTTAGCATTAAAAATTGGGTTTTACAGTAAAGTCGAAAGACAAAAAAATGGTTTGTTGGCTTGTGGTATGGTGAATGCATTTTTTAATGGCCACGATTGTCCTCATCCAGATCAAATGTGGGGGATCGATTTCGCACCCCCTGTCCCATTTCTCATTAAAGGAGGGGAGGGGCATCCGAAAAGTGGTATTCCTTTACCAGGGCCCCACGCTACGTGGCGGTCACTCAACACTTCACACCCCCCCCCCCTCCTCCCTGAAAACCGCCTCTCTCCTCTTCTCCCGCCAACAGTACACCACGTCAACTCTCACATTGGATCCTCTACCAACTGCATTCTGCCACCTGTCCCTCCCCTATTCACCCATTGACCATTACCATTCTTAATTCACCCATTACACACTAACCCATTACAATATTTCTGTTTCCAATTAACCATTTCACCATTTATTTCTCCAAAGATCATTCTATAATGGATATAAATGCAATGGTGACCAATCCAATTGTTATAAAGTAACCCAGTATTATCTTGTGCAGCCCTCCTACTGAAATATTACCATTACTCAATTACAGGTATCGATCTCAGCCCTCGCAATCCGATACTACGACCATTGTATGTCATCTCCATCAAATTCAGAGCCTAATTATTGTTGAAAGGCATCCAATTATCCATATAGGTACCATCCACACCAATTCTCTATCACTTTCTATATTTCAGACATGGCTCCAAAGGGAAATGGAAAATCCACTAATGAAAAACCAAGCGACGATGATAACCCTAAAACCTATGCAACCGCATACGTTGACCATATGCCCATCGCATACCAGTATTATAAGATTGTTGATACCGAGTGTGAATTCGGCTTGTTTGAATTACATCACTAGTTAAAACAAACTTATCTAGACTAGGAGGATGAGATCAGCCTTTGGGAATCCTTGTTACCTATGTTTGTGTTTTCACATACTCACCATTTCCTAGAATTCATCATGTAGTGTCAAGCTAGATATAATCCTGCTCAAAGAACCATTATGGCCCACAATGGAGACATTTTGGTCACAATTTCACCAGAAACCATAAATAAAATGTTACTAATTCCTTAAAATGAGTCCCTTAGCCATTTTTCTGCAGTTACACTTATGTATTTGTACCATAAGCTCACCTTCCTTCAGAGAGCATAGATTTTCAAAGTTTTACTCCCAGAAAATGCTCATCTCCCCAAGAAAAGTTGCCCTATCTAGATTCCATGTTCCCAGAAGAAGATAAACATATTATTTCCTTATTATCTTTCCTTCTATTGTGCCAGCGAGACCAATCGGTAGATGAGCCTATTCTATGTTTTCTTTCCATTTTTTTCCAAATAGAATAAGCCAGTATTCATGTTTAATTTTAGTAATTTTTTGGCTAATAATATGCATGAACCATTGATGAATATCACTAAAGTAGGAATGTTTAAGTATGCATATGTATTAGTGTACATGTTCTTTTTTCAACAGGGTGAGATATTTCCCATAACACTACACAAACAAGATGATCAAGGAAGCAGCCAATTAGTGATACAGTGGAGCTTAGTGGTAAGAAGAAATTCAACAGAGTTTAAATTTGAGAATTCATAGATAGGTATATCCATACAGCTATAGGCCTTCTCAACAATCAGATTGATCTAAGGATCAGTTGAAAGATCAAAATGATTTTACACTTAAGTGAGTAGACCAATATTCGAGATTGGTATCTATACCAGAATTATACATAAATAAGACTATATGGGTTTGAACTGGCTCCTTAAAAACTGCCTAAATATGTTCCAATGAGGATTTTTTCTCTGGAATATATAAGGCAGATGATTAATATGTATGAAATCTACTTTGTTTCAGGTAAAAGGAAGTCACAGTTTAAAATTAAGACACAAGTGGGATCTTTCATATGCAATAACAAAGCAACAGGGAATGAGGCAGATTTAGTGCTCAAGAAAATGAATTTCTATCCAAGCCTCACCTGGTCATATTACCCCTTCAGCATAGTCTCTAATTTAAGGGTTGACCAAAAAACCACACCTTACAATCATACCCCCAAACCGGAGATCAAGAAATTTATGAATCAAGACCACTGGGAGGAGAATACACTACAAGAAGCAAAGTAGAAAATTTTATCAACAACCACCTCCCAAAATCAAATGCCCCAAGATAAACATAAAAAAATTCAAAGGGAAGAAACATCTTTAGCAGTTACAGAAATTAGTGCCAAATATTTCATCATCTATCAGAAAAGGTAGAAGACAGACTCCAAACAATTACCATTCAGAATGATGAAGGATAGGACACCATTTTCATGATTGGTTCACAGGTTTCAACAGAGTTTGAGAATTTTATCACTGATACTCCATCCTCCTCAACCTCACAGAATCCTTCAGAAATAGTATAGTCAACAGAATTGGGTGACAACCAAGATGATACCAACATCTTTAATAATTTTTTAGAAATTAAGTAGAAGAATGAAGCACTCAAGGCCAGGACATATGCTCAGTTTTGGAAGCATACCTCTACTTCCAAGCATATATTATTAATAACATTTGATAGTGAGAAAGGGAGAATGCATATGGAATTCATACAAGCTCAAGTACCATTTCCAAAAACCCCTTTGGACTACAAGAAGACTATTTTTCATTTGATGCTAAGAAAATAGATCCTATAGATCAAATGGATATCCATAGAAAGTATGGAGAAATATTTTCTCCTCCATGACCAACACTACAATGACATTTTCAAAATTAAGGACATCCTCTCCAATGTCTGGACACAGTTAAAGCTGGAGAAAATATCCTCATTCACAAAGGAAAACAAAATCAAATCATTGGAGGACTTGGTGATCAAGCTGGGTTATGATCCTAGTGGTGTCAAAGCAGTGGAAGAAATTTTGAAAAGGAATAATGTTGAGATAGAAGTGTTTAGGAAGAAACTCAAACTACCATCCAGATCCACAAGAAAAAGAAATGGAAGGAAATGAAGAGCACAAAGAAGACATGCTCAAGTTGATTATTGAGAAAAATGTACATATTAAGGAGATGGAGGATCAAATAGAAAAATTATTAAAGAAAAAGGAACGGGTTGCACAAATAGTTGTAACTATATCAACAGCAATACCAATTATAGTTGCAGGAACAGAAGGGGATTCGAGATCAGCATCAAGTGATTTGAGCAAAATTATGTAGGATATGTATCTTCAGAAAGAAGAGAATGAAAAGCTACAAGATAAATTGAAGAATCTGGAAGGACAGAAGATAAAAAAATGACACCCTCTATGTAGCTGATATGCAAAAATTTCTCCAAATTTCCAAGAAGGTTGAACAACTATAAAATGAGTCACTGATGGCTCAAAATTTGGTACAGTCCAAGAAGAATGTTTGGCTAGAAATAAATCAAGCCATAACTGAAATATGGCCATTCATTCAGATAATTTTTTAGCAAGAAGAGTTAATTGAGAGGTGTAAGACAACAATATAACAAGTTAGAACAACAGTGGGACAAAAAATAGGTGAATTCATAGCCATGATTAAAGTGTTGAATTCAAATACCAGATCAGAATTAGAAGAGATCCAGATTACAAACAGGACAAAGACTATCTTATAGATTAAGAAGGTATTGCAAAAGAGCAATTTGATGACCTATTTGGAAACTAAATATCAAACTCTGAAAATTATTGTCTAGAGATTTCATATCAATTTCAATTTATTGACCCAGAGAGGATTGCCAGGGTTAGTAGCCAGCTTAGGAAATTATTGTTAGAAGATCTACACTATTGCAATAGAGAAATCCAAATTTGTAGGCATCAAAGGGCATATCACAAGGAAATATTTCTTAGAAGCTTTGGAGTTTGATATAATTATCAAACATGAAATTAAACACATTTCCATCAACAAGTCAACTTTTGAAAAATATACTGAAGTAGATGAATTCTATAGAAAGTTAATCAATCTTTCTATCCCCAATGATGAAATATGGGATCAGTTGTGCGACACAATTGAGTAAAATACTTTCATCTCCAACAGACAAACATCAAGGCAACACATTTTGGGGCCAAGTCACCAACAGTTTTCCTCAAAGTTAGTGCGAGCAGTCTTAACAGTTTCAGCATTCCTATAATTTTTTATTAATTGATGTAATTAGTTATTAGATATATTCCCAAACTTTATCCTAGTCATTTAGATCAAGATATTTTGTACAAAGCTTATAAATACTTCTTAGTTTGAAGTAGTAGAGGTTGGTTTTTTGCATCAAGGAAGACTATTGTAAATTTGTTCCACCAAGTTCGAGTGGACATTTCAATAACAAATAAAGCTCTTTCATAGGATTCTTGTGTCAAATTATTGGTGAAGTGATTATCTCTTATGTTGATGTGTTTCTGAAGTTACTCATCATTGTTTTCTATTTTGTTTTATTCAAAAGAAAGTAAAGACTTAGAATTTGTTTTAATACACTCTATTTCTATATTTTGAATAATTTCAATTTTTTCAACTGAAGTTAAGTAATGAATTCATAATTTCTCTTTACTTAATGAAATCTCTAAATCTTCTTTTTTCCCATCACATTTATCCTACAAGATCCAATAAAGTTGGTTACCTTGCCTTGTGAAATCTATATTTAAAGCCTGAAACATATCCATATTTAATTAATTGACTCCATAGCCCAATGGTAAATTATGGCATTAATCAACCAAACAATCTTAAAACAATCAAACAATGAACTAGATAGCTAGTCTAATATATTAAATCCAACAAAGCTAAATTATGAAGAGATATCCCTCTTTGAAACTGGAAGGGCTAGATTCCTAGTTTCCAAAGTGGTTATGTGGTTACCTCTGTGATTTTTTCTACAACTTCAAAAATTATGGAGTGATAACAACAGTAACCCACAAATGTGCCTTTTCTACCTATAGCTCCTATTTTATTTCTTTTATCTTTCAGCACATGAAATAATAGATGGAATCTAAATATTTGAATATGATTGATGTCTCCCTTATTACTTGTGAAGATTTCTTCTTGAGTCTTATTCTCGAGCACTTGATGAGGCACTCGGTTCTGAATATATACAGCAACATTTGTTGCTTCAGCCCATAGGAACTTAGGTATTTTCTGATCATTAAGCATAGCATGAGTAGCTTCCAATATCGACCGGTCCTTTATTTGAGCAAGACCATTTTGTTCAGGTGTATAAGATACAATAGTTTCCTTCTTGATCCCTTCCTTCTTGCAGAATGTTATGAATTATTTTAACATGTATTCTCCTCCATTTTTAGATATGAACACTTTTATCCTTTTACCGGATTTTTTCTCGACCAATGCCTTAAATTCCTAAAATTTGTTGAAGGCTTCATCCTTGTGCTCGATGCAATATAACCATGTCTTTCTGGAGTAATCGTCAATGAAGTTAATGTAATAGAGATGGCCACTAACAGAGTGCATAGTCATCATACCACATATGTCTGAATGGATGAGATGGAGGATGTCATATGTCTTTTTCTTACTTGAGGGGAATGGTCCCCTTGTTTTCTTTCCACTAACGCACCCAGGAAAAAATCCTTCATGCTAAGCTTGTACATCGGGTATACATGATACCAATCTCCTTAATTTCAGAATAGCATCATAGTGTAGACTGATTTTGATCCTCTCGAAAAGAGGAATCTAATTAACTTATTATTTAATCATCTAATTTTTCTAATGTGGAATTTGACGCTAGTTGCAAAAATTAACAAACTCGATGTCAAATCGGTTAGTGTTTTGATTTCGGGTTGTTCACACTTCACCGAGAGCAGTTGCCCCCACTTTCGGCCTCTATTTCTTGCTTTGTATCACTCACCTAGAAAATGATTTTGTGGTTGTATATGACCCATAGGAAATGAAACCAGTTGAATATTTTCCGAATCTCACTATCTCCCCCCTATTCATAGCCAGCATGTCTAACTCACGACAATATACGATACAATTTCTCCTACATTAAACTTGTAGACAATGTAGTGACTGGCACCATAGTAAAAGGAAACACCAACATTCTGAAATCTCTTTAAATTATGCTTATGAACTCCACCACTTTTGCTAGATTATCATGGGGGTCAATGTTGGAGCAGGGTCCCTAAGGACCAAATTTTGGGTAAAAATATAGTATTTTTTGTAATTTAAGTCATGCGCACTAAGAAAATCACAAGTCAAGGGGCTTTGGGGAGGGTCAAATCCCATCATGAGTTGTAATGGGAAAAGGGTTAGAACTAGGGGATGCAAACCACAGTTTGTGGACCTTAGATGAGCGTAGGCTAAAGATATAAATAAGAGTCTAGATAGAGTCGAGTAGATAACAAGTAAGAAGTTTGAACTATGTTTTGTTATGTTCTAAGCTGAAAGGCGAACTTTTCTGGGTTTAGAAGTCTCATGTTGGTTGTGTGCGTGGAGACCATAGTCCTGTTGTGTGTGGACCCCGCTAGTTGTGTGCGCGGGTAGAATGAAAGTATTGTAAGGAAGATCTGAACAGTGAATGAATAAAGGAATTTTTTGGAAGAAATCTGAGTATCAAATGCATCTGCAATCTTCTTTATGATCTATTTTTGTATGTCATTTTTGTTTACTTTGTTATATGTGTTTGGATTGGATTGTGCAATTGTATTTTGCCTTAGATGAATGCTAAATGAATATATCTATTGTTGTTAAACATGAAATCTATGTATTAAGGCTACTACAAACCCTTATCTGTGCGTGTGTAGGATAACCTATAGCAACTGACCTAAATATGCCTAGTTAGGGTTTTTGTTTAGGGCTTCTATTGCAAAGGTTGAACCATTGTTGTTTTAGATCTGAAGACACCCACATGATTTAATTCTCTCTCAAGGTGTGGAAACCTAGTTCCAGCAACCCCCCCATACTGCTTCGGGTGAGACTTTGACCTACGCAAGTAGGTCACTGTTGATAGGGTCAGTAGTAAGAGGTTTTTGTTTGTTAACCTTAACTCTGAACCTGGGTTAGGACCCCTCAAGTCAACAAATGGTTCCATTGCCAGGACCGGGATAATTTTGAGAGAGATTGGGTGCTGTGGCAGCCATCAAAGCCTGAATTAGAATACTGGCTTAAGAAACAAATCCAAGAATTTTCCCTTAAGGAAAACAAAAGTAAGCATATGTCTGTTGAATATTTGAAAAAGAAATATATATTTAGAGAGGTCCACGAGATCTTCTTCGTGACCTTTGCACATGAATTACAGGAGTGGTTGTCAAGGTTAGCAGAGTTCCAAACCTGTTGGAAGGATGAAAAGGTCACTCAATGGACACCTGAATTGATCCAACAGTTAGAGAAAACTGATAATTCCATCACCCGGACTATATATCACTGGGTTGACAGCATCTTGGGTGGGTTTGTGACATAATTTGCAGTAGATCAATTTGTGTCGTACTCTTAGGCTGAAAGGCAGTTTTTCAAGGGACTAAGAGGTAAATTCATACGCTCTCTGCCTTTGCTGATTAAGATGCTATTGTGTGAAAAGGGTGTTTTGTGTAGCCACACTAAGTGAATGACCCCGGATAAGCTAGAAAGCACTACGCACAGCAGAAATTATTATCGGGTTAATCATAGAGGGAAAAAGTTTGTATAAAACCCTCTGAGAAATTTTCTTGATAGTGTTGAGGCTACATGCACTGGAGTGTAATATCCCAAAATCGGGGAAAATCTACAATGTTAGGAATATCTTATAATATTCCCAAATTGGAGACCCAACAATATGCAAATACAATAATGGAGTAGTAGTGACACTCAACTCATAGAAATGTGAGAAATATCCATGTCCATCTTATTAAGTAATAGTAGAAAAAAACGAATACAAGATCTAGAGGGAAATGTTGCTCAAGATAGGCAATTCTCAGCCTCAAGATACAAGTACATAAATCATGATAAAACATTGATACACAAGTGTGCCCAAGCTATGACTGTGCAGTTTTATAAGAGAAACTGCATGCTAACATATCTCAAATACATGGATATACAAATATATGGCCCATACAACATTGGGAGTGAATATCTTAGCTCCCAAAGGCTACCTCAAGTCAATCCTGGAAGGATTGGCTGCAATATACAAAATCTGCAAAATGTCAGAGTTGTTGGGTAGCAGCAGCAACTCAAGAACTGGAAATAAGTGGAGAAGGCTGAAGATGTTGCATCTGATGAAAAGGCCTCCTCCAATGGATCTCTAGAGTGAAAGGCTTATCCTCTCACCTAAGATCTCACCCTCCAAACATATTTGCAAAGCCCCACAGTTATTGCTCACTAGAAATAACGCAATCACTGAAGAAAACTGCGCAGTAGGGGCATGGGAATGAGTTGGCCTGATGCCAAGATCTGAAATAAGTTCTAAAACCTTCCTCACTAGCTTCCCAAAGGAATGGAGAATCCATCCTCTAAAAATTAGCTCCGGAAATGGTGTTGAGGTCCTCCATTGCAACACCCTACAACACAACGTTACACTTGAGCAGAAATAACGTTGTAGCTGGAGGAGGTGGCTTTGGCCTTGAGCCAAGAAATGTGTAAAATGAAGAAAAATCCCTCAATACGCCTCTCTATAAGGAGAAGGAATCGTAAATAGGAATTCCCCTGGCAACTCTGCTAAATAGCAGGAGAATGCACAATGTCTACATAGACAATGAAATCAATAATCCATAACATGAGAAACAATGGTTGTATTACCCTCCTTTTAAATAAGTGAAAGCCCCATCTCCATGGGTCCCACTCCTTTTAGGGTTTCTTCTACCAAATAACCCTCTTCCCATTCATACTGCACTATTTCTCTAAGTGTTCTCCACCTCTTATCCCAGCGTTGTTGACTTGGTCAATATTGACCTTGTCCACTTACAAATGACCCTGTTCACACATGAGGGTGTGAAAACTAGCTCCAATGATGATCCCCTTTCATACTATGAGGTATTTTATTGATATTATCATTATGCATGGGCCTCCTTACCCATTTATTCTCCTCCTAGGTGAAATCAGAAAAAATTAATATTCCAATTTATTGTAAGAAAATTTTGGAATATTACAGTCCTCCCCTCCCAAATGTTGCTTGTCCTCAAGCAACTGTAAGGATAGAACTGGAAAGACTCCTTCCAAGGCATGGATTCTATGATGTGTTGAGGAACATCTTCCTCGTGTGGATCCTCCATCCCCCAAGCAATCATCCATGCAAAATGAGTTACCTCCCAACATGGCAACTCCTGGAAGTCTTCTTCCACCTCTGGCTCTAGCAATGTAGGTGGGCTGAAAATATGATCTTGGTAGAAAAAATAGCCTACCCCACGTTGTCCCCCTCTCCACTTAGGATAAGTGTAGAGTGTATGTTGAACCTAGGCTGTAATGATATTTCCCTCAAATGGAAAGATGGAGATTATACCTCTAAGGATCTATCCTCCAACGTTATGAAACATGTTGGCCCAGTTCACGTCATATGTGATGAGTTGGAATTCATTATCATATGGCATCACATTCTTCATATGGCTCACCTCATAAGGAAAAAAATGTGCTGCTATAGTGGCCATACCATCTCCCATGCTCCCTTTAGAACATGTAGTGCAAAGAGTGTGGGAGTTCTCTCCCTCCAAGGACACATTTACCCAATGTGTCTCTCCTCCAATCATGCTCCTAAGAAAAGCTTTAGCAATATCAATCAAGGGAACCATAAGGAGAAGCAAGATGGCTGCCATGTGAATTAAAGGAGAAGGAAAATGGTCCCTCAAATGTAGCCAACATAGTTTGACTCTCCACTGCCATGGAAAATAAAATGATGGGTGGCCTCCCCACCATTTTCTTGTTGCCCCAATCTCTTCACAAGTCTGGAGAAAGTGAAGGATGTATGTGCAATGTGAGAATTTTCTCCATGAGAAATATCCTCCCCATATCCACTTAGGGAGTGATCATCCACAATGGCCTTATGTAGACCACCAAATATAGAAGGAAGAATATCCCTTCTTTGAGAAAATTCCTGCACATATATGGTTAAGAGATGCATACATATAGACAAATTACTATGCAAATCAGCAATACACTTACCATATGTTTTGCTCATATAAATGGAGTGGTTCATAGATGATTCTCCCCTCATCCTTAAAGGGAAAAGAGGTGGATGTGCTAACTCCTCCATATTTTCATGATCCACGGAGTGCCTCCTCAAGTTCTTCAAGTGGTTCCTCCCTCAAGAATGAAAGAAATATAATGTGGCAATCATGGTTGGCCCATGGTTCCTCCTGATATGTACAACATGTATAATACAGAGAATCGTGCTCCCAATGGGAATCTTTAGTCTCAAGCCCACTCTCCAATCAAAGCTCCCCATGAACATAAACATATCAGCAATACATGGGAGCAAGGTACAATAAGGACAAGTTTCCAAATGACAACCAGAGAGTGAATCATTGTTCCACCCATGGAACCAACGCATTGCATCCTCTGCCTACATCAAAATGAAAAATAACAACTGCTTTACCAGCCACTTTTTTGCTTCCACTATCATTTTACAAGATATAAGCATGAAAGTACAAAAGGGTGTCAATGGTGCACACCAAAAATCATGTGGCTTTCCCCACAAACCACCAATGAGATATCCAATCTCCATGCTACAAATGGCTTCAAGTACATCATCATACAATATGCAAGAAGAAATAATCCTCCTTGGGACAATATGCTTCTCATAAAAAAATAGGAATTACAAAACATAAGGTGAAATTGTACATCCTCCATTATGTACTTGAGGACTTGAGCTGAAATGGCTCAACTGAAAATGCTCCCTTACTCCCAATGAGTAGGAAGGTGGTTTTGACATCATCACCATAATCATCCGGGATATGAATCTCTCCACATGCTAAAATATGTCTTGTTGAATTCCCTCCCAAATGAACTCTTCTACCAAGGCAAGATATGCATCAAAATGCATGGAAAAGAAGTCCTCATGTGCTGCATGCAGCAACTTCTCCTTGAAACTAGAATCTCTAGTCAAGAAGACTCTGCCATGTGAATAGATGACCATGTCATCCACCATACACTCATCATCTCCATCCAAGTCATTGAGAACCATGCATGCACCAAGATCCCTAGAGTACTCTACTAAGAGCTGAGATCTCTAGTAAAGATCAATCCTCCTAAGAGACAGTGCTGGTGATCTAGCATGTAAAGCTCTCCTCCTGCTATTGTCTACTACTTTGACATCCCCCATGCCAAAGTTCTCCTCCAAACTCTTCACCTCTCCAAAATCCAAGAGCGGTGAATCCAAAGACAATATGTCCTTCATCAATGGTAGATTTGGTGGCCTCCCTCGTGGAATGCCTCCATGTAGTGAGACATCAATGTCAAGAGTGGACTGTACATATGGTTGGGAAACCTTGCCCTTGCTTTCAGAGTGCAATACAGTCTACCTCTTCTTTTCACTAGCTCTCTGGAATATAGAAGGGTGTGTGCCTCTCATCACATGATGCTTCTTTTCCTCCCTACCTCCTCCTTCTGGCTACAATGCTACACAATCATGTTGGTCACTGATTGTGCTTGGACCTCCATGTATGAGATTCTAGGGACTTCCTTGAAAATATGCAATAACCCCTCTAGTTGGAGCAAGAGCTCCTCCTTCCTCTACATGAGGTGCTATATAAACTCTAGAAATGATAGCATTGTTGCCCTTAGCCTACTTGACATGAGTGGGCAACCCTCCAATGATTGGATCCTCTTTTGAGAAAGGGATCTCTCTGTCTCCTTGTGCCAAACCACAAGATGAAGTTCTTTCATCCAATAAAGTATCATGCAAGATATCAGCCTCCTTTATGGTTCTCTGAAGTGATTTTGAGTCTATGGTTTCTTCCATCACATGCAAGGGTTTTGTCTGTTTAGATGTGTTTGTTTCCTCCACATGTGTTTCATAATTCTTCCTACCAAATCTTTCCATCAAAGTTCTAATGAACCTGGCATAAGAAGAATTATTTGCATTCTTTAAAGTAAAGGACTCAAATAACCACCATGCATAGACCTTACCTCCAAAGTGCAGCGCTGCTACTCTGATGGCTTCATCTTCGGAAATCTGATGCTACTGCAGAAAGGTGTCAAGCTCTTCCACCCAAGCCCTAGCTAAACATGTAGGGGAACCATCAAAGATAGATAAAAGAAATATGTCCATATTATGTTGCTTGCTCCTCCTCACCATGATCTTGCAAAACTCTGGAAAAGCAATATGATCTCTAAACCTCTGATTTTGAGATTCATACTCATGCAAGAAACCACTAAGAGTTCCTCTCTTCGGCATTCCTTCTTCTTCTCTCTCCCTTATGGAAAAATTGGCCATGTTACTGTGTTGTGCATCATAAGGTGTGCCTACATGCTCACACTCCCCATAATAAAATCTAGAGTTTGACTCAGTTTCAAACCCTCTTAGAGATTCTGTACATATCTCCCTCCTTATCTTCTTGAAATCTTCATGAATGTTCTATACAGATCTTGGGATAAGATTTGTAAGCTTATCTTCCTGTAGAAATTTTATAACTGATACGTTATACATCTAAGATTCTCCTGATCACACACTATTTGACTTCATGAACAATACATAATCTCTTCTACTATTGATCATTACTTAAGGAAATAAAATCAATTGCACGCACACATTAAAACCATAAAAATTCACACATATGAACACAGTAATTTATGGGAAAGCTTAAAGCTAAAAACCCCAAACTATCTGTATATTATATGTCATAGATATCATGTAACAATCATCATACAAATCTCCTCACAAGCTCTCAATACAATCTCCAATTTCTACACACTAATCAAGTCCGATCTAGCAAATCCCATGCACTGATATCTGCCACCTGCTGGCCTGCCTCTACTGCATAATCACTGTTGAATAATGGCTCTGAATGAACCTAAATTGGTCCAGCCTTGCTCATGCAATCCTCATTGGCATCTCCAACCACTGTGTGTTGCAAATCATGCAACACTATAGTCACAACTGATAGTCAACCTGCTCTTTCACCTACCTCTCCACTGGTCTCCACTGAAACTGTCCATGCACTGTAGTTAACTGATGTATTCTTCAGTTGATTAATGAGTTAATAATTAGTGAATTAATTAATAATTAATTCACACCACTCTCACTAGTGTATCAATCAGTTAGACTAGATACAACTAGTTCAACTATGTTTAACTGAGTTAAACTGAACACAACTCCACCAACTACCTCAATAACTCCACCAAACTCTGTCACATGAGTTCTAACTGAAGTCTCCATGCAATAGCTCCACTTAACCCTCAGGAATAGCGTAATTCCTTCTATCAGCTCTTGTGCCACATCTGTGCACTTAACTGAAGTGCTCCAAGAGAATAAGTTAATGTTTATAGTCCAAATATTATTAAGAGCTAATAATATTCGACATATCTATTTTTAGACTGGAAATCTAAAAATAGATTCCGCCCAATATGTCTAAAAATAGAAGTCCATATATTTTTACAACTTGACCAACCATCCAAAAATAGCATCCTGCAACTCATAGAATATGATCGACATGTCTAAAAATAGACTTGCGCCAAAAATAGCCTGCGGTCCCACTTAGTGAAGGCGACTCTTTTCACTAAGCTCGTCATCTTGTTGCAATCTCAACACTTCCTTCCTCTCTCCACATAATGGAGTCTTCATCTTCTCTTTTATTGATAGCATCATGGATGATATCCACAGGCTGACCCAAGATTGAAGCTCTGATACCACTGTAATATCCCAAAATCGGGGAAAATCTACAATGTTAGGAATATCTTATAATATTCCCAAATTAGAGACCCAGCAATATGCAAATACAATAATGGAGTAGAAGTGACACTCAACTCATAGAAATGTGAGAAATATCCATAGCCATCTTATTAAGTAATAGCAGCAATAAATGAATACAATATCTTGAGGGAAATGTTGCTCAAGATAGGCAATGCTCAGCCTTAAGAGACAAGTACATAAATCATTATAAAACGCTGCTACACAAGTGTGCCCAAGCTATGAATATGCAGTTTTATAAGAGAAACTACATGCTAAAATATTTCAAATACATGGATATATAAATATATTGCCCATGCAACATTGGGAGTGAAGATCTCAGCTCCCAAAGGCTACCTCAAGTCAATCCTGGAAGGATTGGCTGCAATATACAAAATCTGCAAAATGTCAGAGTTGTTGGGTAGCAGCAGCAACTCAAGAACTGGAAATAAGTGGAGAAGGTTGAAGATGCTGCATCCGATGAAAATACCTCCTCCAATGGATCTCTAGAGTGAAAGGCTTATCCTCTCACCTAAGATCTCACCCTCCAAACATATTTGCAAAGCCCCACAGCTATTTCTCACTAGAAATAGCACAGTCACTAAAGAAAACTGTGTTGTAGGGGCATGGGAATGAGTTGGCCCGATGCCAAGATTTGAAATAAGTTCTAAAACCTTCCTCACTAGCTTCCCAAAGGAATGGAGAATCCCTCCTTTGAAAATCAGCTCCGGAAATGGTGTTGAGGTCCTCCACTGCAACACCCTACAACACAATGTTACACTTGAGCAGAAATATTGCTATAGCTGGAGGAGGTGGCTTTGTCCTTGAGCCAAGAAATGTGGAGAATGAAGAAAAATCCCTCAAGAGGCCTCTAAATAAGGAGAAGGAATCCTAAACAGGAATTCCCCCGGCAACTCTGCTAAACAGCAGGAGAATGCACAATGTCTACATAGACAATGAAATCAATAATCCATAACATGAGAAAAAATGGCTACCTTGCGCTCCTTTTAAACAAGTGAAAGCCCCCTCTCCATGGGTCCCACTACTTTTAGGGTTTCCTCCACCAAATAACCCTCTTCCCATTCATACTACGTTGTTTCTCTAAGTGTTCTCCACCTCTTATCCCAGCGTTGTTGACTTGGTCAAACTTGACCTTGTCCACTTGAAAATGGCCCTGTTCACACATGAGGGTGTGAAAACCAGCTCCAATGATGATCCCCTTCCATATTATGAGAGATTTTATTGAGATTATCATTATGCTTGGGCCTCCTTACCCATTTATTCTCCTCCTAGGTGAAATCAGCAAAAATTAATATTCCAATTTATTGTAGGAAAATTTTGGAATATCACACGCAGGTAGCCCTCCTACTACTCCACATTCAACTCACGCAAGGGTAAGACATCTCCTACCCCACCACCACTGCCACCTGAAGAAGATATGGCTACGCATATGAAGCTAACCCCCTTTAAGGGTGTGGGAAATGAGGACATGAATAGGTTTTGGTTTGTTGTTGATGCAGTATGGAATGTGCAAAATGTTAACAATGATGTTGTCAAGAGAGCACAATTGGATATGGCATTTGAAGGTCACGCGTTAGATTGATTTATGGGATATATGACGCAGCACATTGATCCCACTGCTGTGGAGATTAAGGACGCTTTGAAACAACAATTCAGGAGGCTGAAGTCCTACTCACAATGCATAATAGAATTAAAAGATATCAAACAAGAGCCAAATGAGTATGTTTGGGAGGCAGATCAATGACTCAAGCACACCATCGGCGAGGGAGGATTTATTTATGAAAATAAGTAGCATAAGGATTGGTTTATTTCCATTCTCTTGCCACATCTTCGCAGGCCTATGAATCATTAGAAGATCAATTCTCAGGTCGAAGCTCTGGAAGTTTCTATGAAACTAGAAGTTGCGCCCAGAGCAGATGATTAATTTGGAACTCTGCCATTCAAAAATAAATTAGAAGCAATGCACCTGGAGATTCAGATACTAAGCAGAGACAGGGGAAAGGAAGTTGGCACTGATATCTGGTGCATACATTGTAAGGGTTCTGGCCACACCAAAGATCAGTGTACTTTGTTCTCAAATTACATGCAAGCGGGAGGGTCGAATCCACTGTGCCCTAGGGATGTTGTTGGGCCAAGCTGTATTCCCACACTATGGTGCGTTGATTGTAGGGTAGCCGGATGGCATGATATAGACCATTGTCCTTGATTGGGAAGCTATGTGCCAGAGTTGAAGAAGCAAAGGTGCATATTTTTCTCTTCAGTTGGTCACGATGAGCACCACTGCCACACATTCAACCTAATGATGGACAGTGCTAACCTCTATAGAGTGCAGGCCAACCCATCTTCACCATCATCTCCCTTTGGATGTCAAGGATCCCTAGAAAGAGGAAGGGGAGGGTGTAGAGGTGGAGGCGCAGATCGAGGAAGAGGACAATTAATCTTCTATAATTGTGGAGATGTTGGACACTATGCGCACGACTGCCTGAACCCTCCACGACAATCTTGTAGTTATTGTAGACAATTTGATCACGTAATTGAAGATTTTCATGTTTTGATTGCTAGAATGTAGGAAAAACAATAGCAGACACCTACGTAAAACATATAAATGGTTAAATCTAAACCACGTGATGATGACCCAAGTGTAAACATAATTACATGTAGTCGTGTTGCCACCGGAGGAGATGAGGAAAATAAGGTTGATGCATAGCCATTGATTAGAAAGGCTTCTAACAAGAAGGAAGGTCTCAACCTACAAAAGGAACAAGAGACTTTATTAGGTCCCTATATTACTAGTGTAATCCCTTATTGTTGTTAATGTAGCACCCTTATTGTTATTTTTGTACCCCTTTAACCCCCATATTGTTACTATTGTGCCCTTACATTATTATTGTTAGGTCACTAGGATTATATTGTGACCCCGTGGACTCCTATATATAGAAAGGAGTTTTTTCCATTTATATCATCCAAGAATTTCTCATTTATGTAATGTAAATGAGGTTTCCCCCTCAAAGTGGATTATTTCTAAGGCATTGATTTCTCTTTTCTTCCATTTTTAGAGTTGATTTCATAACATTTGGTATCAAAGCTTTTGATTATAGGGTTTCGCTATTGCAAACAGGTCATCATGGAATTTTCCATATAAATTTTTTTATACTAAGGTTCAAAAGCTAAAAAAATTACCATGAGAAGCCAACCCCCTGAGGAACTTTGTGCAAAAATTTTAGATCTTGGTTTGCAATATTTTTAGAGATATGATCTGTGGAAGTCAAGGTTTTTTCAAGCTCCTGAATTTCATCTCAAAGAGGTGACCGTGGAAAAATTGGCATAACTCTCTCTCTGAGCATCGGATTGGACTTCTGTAAAAAGTGGTCGAAATTACAAGGACTTTAGTTTCATTTGAATCAATTTCATATCTGAAGGAGGAAATAGTGACACGTGGCACGTCTTAAAAGTTTTCTCTACTAAACTAGTCCATAATTAGGTCATTGTGGGAGATTGGGCTTAACTTCCTTGCAAAATCCTAATCAGGTCAAACCTGTGGCATTGGAAAGAAGATTCAGAGGATACTACATGACCGAATTTTAGATATTTAAGTTCCTAAATCACAGAGATAATCTAGTTTCAATTTCGAGCTCCTCAAAAGAAAGAAAATGTGTGTATTTTTTTTTCAAAATGCACAAGTCTTGTTTGAAAAACTTGTTTGAAGAGATTCCAAGGGCATATTGAAGCATAGATATCAGTATTGGGTTCTAAAATTCCCCCTAAAAATAATTCAACTTCCATTAAGCCCTCAAAAGACTCTACTATGATTCATGAAGAGGAATAATTGCAACATGATATATCAAAATTACAAGAGCAAGTGCCCCAAATTTCTCTCTCGCAAAGAGCAACAAAAAATGAAATGGATGTTTTGAAGAAAGGCGTGGAAGCTAAGATGGATGGTTTGAAGAATGGAATGGAAGATAAGATGGATGATATGGAAGCTAAGATAGATGAAAAAATGAAAGACAACATGGAAGACATGAAGAATGATCTAAAAGCGGACATGGAAGGTTTGAAGGAAGGTTTGACAAAGTTGATACAAGAAATGATTCCAAATGGAAAAAAAATAGTAGAGTAAACTCATGATGAGAAAAAAATAAATGTTAGTCATGATTTCATAAACTCTAATGTTGGATTGAAGACCCACCATATTCCAAAGATAGACCCTAAAAAAATTAAATCCATTAAGAAATGGAAATTCCCCACAACCATAAAGTGGTTGCAAGGATTTCTCAGGTTAACAAGGTATTATTGCAAGTTTGTTAAGAATTATGGGAGAATAGAAGCATCTCTAACAACATTATTGAAGAAATATGCATTTTCATGGACTCCTTAAGCAACTAAGGCCTTTGAACATCTTAAAGAGGCAATGTGCCTAGCGCCAGTCTTAGCTACACTAGTCTTCACAAAAACATTTATTGCGGAATGGGATGCCTCAGGAAATGAAATTGGTGTTGTTTTAATTAAATAAGGGAGACCCGTTGCTTTTGAAAGTCGTCCAATCAAAGGAAAATATTTACAGAAAGCTATTTATGAGAAGGAAATGTTGGAAATACTACATGCACTAAAGAAATGGCGACCTTACCTAATGCAATAACATTTCAAGGTAAAACTAATCTTGATAGTCTTAAATACTTTTAGGAACAAAGACTATCTTCAAAAGAGCAGAAAAAATGGGTCACAAAGATGTTTGGTTATGACTTCGAAATCATATACAAAAAATGGATGTTAAATGTTGTTGCAGATGAACTCTCAAGAAAGGATGAAGAGGTGGAAGCATAGCTTTCGGTCATTTCTATTATCCAACCAGATTGGATAACCGAAGCAAGGGATGAATGGAAAAAGGACGAGGAAGTGTACATCTAATACATTTAATTGGAAAAATGATTCCTTATGGTACAAAGATCGCTTATATCTGTGTAAGATTTCCCAACTAAAACAAAATATTATTTTGGAATTGCACACTTCTACCTTAGGAGGACACTCAAGATTTTTAAAAACTCACCACAGGGTGAAGAAAGAATTTTATGGGATGGCCTTAAATCTGATATTCAAAATTTTGTGGCAGAATGTTTGGTTTTCCAGCAAAATAAAGTTGAGACAATTAAGACCTCGGGTCTTCTACAACCTTTATCAATTCCAAGTCAACGTTGGGAGGATATTTCAATGGATTTTATCACAATTTTACCTAAGTCTGAAGGAAAGAGTGTCATCATGGTGGTAGTTGATAGACTTACCAAGTATGCACACTTTTTTGCATTATCTCATCCATTTAAAGCAAGTACAGTTGCTACTGCATTTATGGAAGCAATTCAAAAGCTACAAGGAAACCCAAATATTATTGTAAGCGATAGAGATCCCATTTTTACTGGAAATATTTGGACAGAATTATTTTCTTGTTTGGGTACTCAATTAGTTCGCAGCTCATCTTATCATCCTTAATCCGATGGGCAAACTAAGATAGTGAATAATTTTTTGCAACGATATCTTCGTTGTTTTGTATCTAATAAAAAAACACAATGGGTCAAGTGGTTACCTCTAGTTGAATGGTGGTATAACACTTCCTTCCATACTGCAACAAAAATGACCCCATTTATGCCACTTTATGGATATCATCCACCATCCATCACATCATCTTTAAGAGAAAATTCTAAGGTTCCAGCAATGGAATATCACATCGAGAATCAACAACAAGTTCTACAACTCTTAAAGGATAACCTAAATTTGGCACAAAATCAAATGAAACAACAAACAGATCAACATAGCACCGAGAGAAGTTTTGATGTAGGAGACTGGGTATTTTTACGTCTACAACAATACAAAAAAATGTCCCTCAAGCAAGCTAACAAGGATAATAAATTATAGCCAAATTGTTATGGTCCTTACAAGGTGTTGCAAAAGATTAGTACTATGGCATACAAATTGGAGCTTCCTGCTTCTTCTCGAGTGCATCAAGTTTTCCATGCTTCATGCTTAAAGAAGGTTATAGGTGACAAACTTCCAGTTCAAACAATATTGCCAGAACTTGATGAGGAAGGAAAAATCATATTAGAACATAAAGCAGTCACGGAAAAAAGAACTCAACAATTACAAAATTGATCAATTTCATATTATCTCATCAAGTGGAAGAACTTACTGATCTAGGTGGATATCGGTGGCCACCCGCACTATCAATTCTTTCAGTCTTCACTGTCAGCACAGCTTATTATTTTTAGCAGGTTTTTGGGTCCTGCACTCCCAGAGCCATTTTTGGGACTTAATGATTTAGGTGGGTACTATTGGCCACTCACCGATTCCATTTGAACCCCCACCATCAGTTCTTTCAGTTTGTAATTTTCAGGAGAAGTTACTATTTTTAGTAGTTTTCAGGTCTTAAACTTTTGAAGTCGTTTTGAGGCCCTAAACGATGCTTTTTAGGAAAATCAGGAGCAACAACGGTCATAGACTGATGTTTCTCACTTAAAATTTTAATTCCTCGAATAGATCTTTCTAATGAGCTATTAAAGGCATCAAACGAAGATCAGATGACAAAGTTACGTCCCTGGGAAGTTGAAACACCAATTTACCCAAACGGGACCCACAGTTTTGGTGCTTATTCTCCTAGGGTTAGGTTTTTGGATCTTTAGGGTTTTATATTGTTTCTCAAAAATAAATAGGCCTTCGAGCCTCATTGTAACACAGTGGAGGGGCCTGGAGACGTCACATGTCTTCTCAGATATACGCTACTAATTCCCTCGCCTGCTCATTTCTATTATGTCTCATTGTAACATAGTTCAAGCCAACACATCTCTTCTCAAGAATACGCTACCAGTGCCCTAGCTCATTTATTTCCATTATTTCTATAAGCATGTTTTAGTCATTTGTTTTGTAACACAATTCAGAGGCTTGTAGCCGCCACATCTCTTCTAAGAGATAAGCCTACCAACACCCTAGTTGTTTATTTACATTCTATCTGTAAACAACTTTCAGTTCTGTAACACAGTTCAGAGGCTTGTAGCCGCCACATCTCTTCTCAGAGATACGCTACCAGTGCCCTAGCCAGTTTATTTCAATCATTTGATTTTATTAATAAAATGAAGCATTGTTTCCACTGCATCTTTTCACTTATGGTTATATGTGTATTCTGTTGTGTTCCTGCAAGAATTTGGATTAGTGGTATCAAAGCAGTCTTCTTTTTTTCTATTTTTATTTTCATGTCCCCAATGTAGCCAGGGTATAAGGAGTTCAACCTCACGAACCCTGACGACCCCCCATGGCGGAAGGAAAGAAAGACGAGGGAGCAGGATATCCTATCAAAATCTTGCTCGAGGAGGCCCTCGAGAAATAGAGGAACGCGATGATGGATAACTTTTCTCAGATCCTTCAATAGCCGCCCACCGGTGGCACATCTACATACAGCACATACACCAACAGGTCCGCGACAACCTGGAAAAATCCAATACCAAGTTCAGCAGAAATTTCCCCTCATGGAGGAACTTAACTCAATGGGGACCATTGCTTCCTAAGGAGGGAGGAATGATCCAGGTGGATATCGGTGGCCACCCACCCATTCCATTTGGACCTGCACCATCAATTCTTTTAGTCTTCACTTTCAGCACGGCTTACTATTTTTAGCAGGTTTTCGGGTCCTGCACTCCCGGAGCCATTTTGGGGACTTAATGATCCAGGTGGATATTGGTGGCTAGCCACTGATTCCATTTGAACCCCCACCATCAGTTCTTTTATTTTTTAAGTTTCAGCAGAACTTACTATGTTTATTATTTTTTCGGGTCGTGAACTTCCGAAGTCGTTTTGAGGCCCTAAACGACGCTTTTTGGGAAAACCAAGAGCAACATGGGTCATAGACTGATGTTGCTCACTCAAACGTTGTAGTCCTCGAATAGATATTTCTAACTAGCAATTGAGTGCATCAAACGAAGATTGGATGCCAATGTTACGTCCCCAGGAAGTTGAAACACCAATTTACGCAAATGGGACTCACGGTTTTGGCGCTTCATCTCCTAGGGTTAGGTTTTTGGATGTTTAGGGTTTTAAATTGTTTCTCGGCAATAAATAGGCCTTCGAGCCTCATTGTAACACAATCGAGGGGCCTGGATCCGTCACATCTCTTCTCAGAGATACGCTACCAGTGCCCTTGCCGGCTCATTTCCATTATGTCTCATTGTAACACAATTCAGTGGTTGGTAGCCAACACATTTCTTCTCAGGGATATGCTACCAGTGCCCTAGCTCATTTATTTCCATTATTTCTATAAGCATGTTTTAGTCATTTGTTTTGTAACACAGTTTAGAGACCTGTAGCCGCCACATCTCTTCTCAGAGATAAGCCTACTAGTGCCCTAGTTGTTTAATTACATTATGTCTGTAAACAACTTTCAGTTATGTAACACAGTGCAGAGGCTTGTAGCCACCACATCTCTTCTCAGAGATACACTATGAGCGCCCTAGCTAGTTTATTTCAGTCATTGATTTTATTAATAAAATTAAGCATTATTTCCACTACATCTTTGTGCTTGTGGTTATATTTGTATTCTATTACGTTCCTGCAAAAATCCAGTTCACTTACCCACTGAAGATTCTACATGGGAGGATGAGAATTTTATACAGAAGCATCCAGAGCTACTCAAGCGTTCAGGAAAACACTTTTTTGAAGGAGAGGGGCATGTTAGGTCCCTATATTACTAGTGTAATCCCTTATTTTTGTTAATTTATCCCCCTTATTATTATTTTTCTACCCTGCAACCCCCATATTGTTATTAGTGTGCCCTTACATTATTATTGTTAGGTCGGCTAGGATTATATTGTGACCCCATGGACTCCTATATATAGAAAGGAGGTTTTGTCATTTGCATCATCCAAGAATTGTTCATTTATGTAATGTAAAGGAGGTTTCCCCCTCGAAGTGGCTTATTTCTAAGGCGTTGATCTCTCTTTTTTCTATTTTTGGAGTTGGTTTCATAAGAGACTTTTATTGAAGCCAGGAAGGATTTTGCTGATGCAGGCGCATTCACATTGAGTTCTATCATGGAATCAAAAATTGATGATGAAGTCAAACCATTCCTACAAGCCTGTATTAATTTATTGTGCAATTAGAAAGCAGTAGACAATCTTCAGGCCCTGATAGATAGTTGCGCGGATAAATAAGTGCCTTGAATTGAGACTAAGGCCGTGAACAAGATCTATAAGAAAAAGAAGAGAACTAGTAGGGAGATGTGCATGAACATGAAAATCAAAAAGTATGAGATGGATCAGGTCATCGTGGACTTAGATTCTGATGCAAATGTTCTACCTAAGCAGACCTGACAGAAGATTGGACAGCCAAAGTTAGAAAGGGCCACCATTCAGCTACACATGGCCAACTAGCAAAATATCATTCTATTACATTCCTGCAAAAATCCAGTTCACTTACCCACTGAAGATTCTACATGGGAGGATAAGAATTTTATACAGAAGCACCCAAAGCTACTCAAGCATTGAGGACAACACTTTTTTGAAGGACAGGGGCATCTTAGGTCCCTATATTACTAGTATAGTCCCTTATTGGGATTAAATTGTGGCCTCATGGACTCCTATATATATAAAGGAGGTTTTGTAATTTGTATCATCCAATAATTGTTCATTCATGTAATGTATTGGAGGTTTCCCCCTTGAAGTGGCTTATTTATAAGGAATTGATATCTCTTTTCTTCTATTTTTGGAGCTGGTTTCACAACACAAATCCACTAGTCGAGAAAATTTCTCAAGAATTGCGTGCTAAGGAGTAGGCCTTCGATGACCTTCAAGAGGCCCTACCTACGTTTGTACTTGCTCAACACATGCCTCTCTTGTAGACTAGCTAGATCTTGCGCAATGAAGTAGAAGAGGTGTGGAGGAAGAAGCATATCGTGACGGAGCAATATGAAGTCGTGGGCTGACGAGGAAATGAAGTTGTCACAGGATCTGGATGCATCTGTCAAAAATTTGAACCAGACTTATCAAAGCATCAACTTAGCCGCAGAAGGCCTAACATTGCAGAAGTTGTTGGACACAGTGCAGAGTGAAGCTGATCAGAGCGCAGTCGTCTTGGAGCCCCTTTTCGCTGCCATTGAAGATTTGTAGACCAAGATGAAGAACCCCGCACCACTGTGACTTGCGATGAGTCACAAAATTGTGTTGGGGGCCTATTGGAGCAGGTCCCTGAGGATGAAATTTTGGGTAAAAATATAGTATTTCTTTTAAGTTAAGTCATGCATGCTAAGAAAATCATAGGTAAAGGGGCTTTGGGGTGAGTCAAAGCCCCTCCTGATTTGTAATGGGAAAAAGGGTAGAGCTAAGGGCTGGAAACCACAGTTTTATGACCTTAGATGAGTGCAGGATAAAGATGTAAACAGCAATCTAGATCGATTCGAGTAGATAACAAATAAGAAGTCTGAACTATGTTTTGAAATGTTTTGAGCTGAACAGAAAACTTGTATGGGTTTAGAAGGCTCATGTTGGCTGTGTGCGCGGAGACCTTAGTCCTGTTGTGTGCGGGTAGAACGAAAGTATTGTAAGGAAGATCTGAATTATGAATGAATAAAGGAATGTTTTGGAAGAAATATGAGTATCAAATGCATCTACATTCATCTCTATGATATGTTTCTATATTTCATTTTTGTTTACTGTGTTATATGTGTGTTTGGCTCGGATTGCGCAATTGTCTTCTACCTTAGACGAATGTTAAATGAATAAATCTACTGTTTTTAAACATGAAAGTTGTGTATTAAGGCTGCTACGAACCCTTATATGTGCACGCGGATGATAACATGCGGGAACTGACCTAAATCTTCCTATTTACATTTTCTAGTTAGAGCTTATGTTGTGAAGGTTAGACCACTGTTGTTTTAGATCTGAAGACACCCACGTCATTTAATTCTCTCTCGGGGTGTGGAAACCTAGTTCCAGCACCCCCCCATACTACTTCGGATGAGACTTTGACCTGCACAAGTAGGTCACTACCAACAGGGCCAGTAGTAAGAGGGTTTTTTGGTTAACCTTAACTCTGAACCTGGGTCAGGACCCCTCAAGTCAACAATCAACATTCATCCACCATGATCTTGAGTGTCTCGAAGTACGTTTGAAACATGTCGTCACTTGGAAAGACTAGGTCAATTGAGTCGTCCTCGAAAGCCTTGAACCATTCGCTATTGTTCATCTGCTTCTTGACAGATTGGGCTATGATGAGGTTGAGCACATTAATCATCCAAGGTCCCTCCTTTGGGGAAATCTCTAATCTATGATTTTTCCCAACCTTAAGTATACCTAATTTGTTTTTCGTCAATGGGAAAATGGCTTATTACATCACTAATACAAATTTTTATTATCTTTGGTTCATGGGTTACCAACTGAGGGAGAACAACAATAATATCGAGATCCTCAAAATTACAAAAATTTTTAGGAACAAGTCATCATGGGCCATTTCATGAGCTTCTTAGAAGTGCTACATTGGTTGACACTTGAGAATTATGATTACATCAATTTAAACTAGGGTTTATGGGGACCAGACATGCAATAATTATTAAATTTAGTTGAATTATTTGTTGACATTTCATTTTTTAGTTTAGAATTTCGCTCTACATGCATATGATGACAAGCAATCATGGGACACTACACACAATGTAATATTATTTCACTATGTAGGAAACAAGGTTTTAAATTTTGAATGACATAGGTATGGATTTGTTAACTTATTCAACTTTTCTTAAATGTCGTGCAAGCTTGTGATCTCTATTGTCTCTCAGGATGCATCAATGGCTTGAGTTTCATTTTTCTATTGGCATTTTCATTCATAGAGATGTGTGAAGTCTATCAGTAGGGGAAAAAATAATACATGTTAATATTAATGCAAGTGGCCTCATATTATAAAAACCATTCATGCTCTTATATGCTTTAATCATTTTTCAGCTTAGCTCTCTGGTTGATTTAATTCCTTCATTGAACATGATTCCAAATCCTCCTGTAACATCTTTATAAACTAAATTACAAGAAAATTTGTTAATGCTTAAAATATGAAATACAATATTCAATTACATTTCATATATTGATTATGAAACTCAATATATACCTTTGTGTTGATTCAAATACATTGATTCTTTCTTCCTTAATTGTGAGTTCTCAGATAAGATTTATGTCCTTTGAGATGAAGTCTATCATTATTTTTTCAGGGTTCATGGAGTTTGACGGTCCCCGGAAACAAGAATTACTAACTTGGTGGGACCAGTTCATTTCTTGGCTGAGCTATACAAACAAGGATATCAACCTAGACAAAAGCACTTCTCGGCTAGCATGAACCAACTAATTTATCCACATGTTGATGGTGTTGGACCAACCAACATTCATGGGATCTCCCCGATATAAATTCCCAATTAGACCTCACACTATTTGGTGTAGGATTCCCATCTAGAAAACGGCCCGGTTACCGATGCAGTGAGTGTTATTGATATGCCTTGGCTGCAATAATGCATAGAGTGATGTATAGTGACTTTGGTGAGAGAAATTTTGTGACCTTGTGGAAAGTTAAGAGTGATGCATGAATGTTCTAACACACGAAGGGAAAATGAGTGAGCCGCTTAGAAGCCTGTAATAGCACATAGCTTGAAAGAGACACACGAGCATAAAGACATCATAAGCTAATATGTGAAATAGTTCACAAGTTAACAATGATGAAATAATACAACAACAGGCATTCAACATCATTTGTACCAATGAAAACGAAATAGTTCATAAGCATAAGTGTAAGTTAAATAACATACATTGCAAATACAACAAGAAAATTCCTCCTATACTTACAACATATGCATGAAAACATGTCAACTAAGAGATTTTATCTAATTGAAAGTTCCAATCATACATAAAACATTGACAAACTAGTAGCCCCAATAGTCGAACGTGAATTCAACATCACCTGATCCTCCAAAGAAATATACTCCCTCTACGCTACGGAGAATCCAAGCCTCTCATAAAAATCCCAAGATCATGATTCTAATCCTAAGCCTAGCCAAAATATTTGCTCCCAAAATCCCTTTACATGAGTTATGAGAATGCATTAGTAACAAAAGGGGTGACTCTTTACATTCCCCTTTGGTACTCTTGGACTTCCCTCATGACTCTTCAACTTTAAAAATGACTATTCAATTACATTACATCATGAATCTTCACATTCCATAATTGACACTTGGAATTTCACTTACAAATTATTTACAAAATAATATTACAATACACTTATACCCATATAAGAAAAAATAGGGTAGAGCCAACTAGATATCTTAACAAGACAAAACACTATCACAATACACTTATACCCATATAAGAAAAAATAGGGTAGAGCCAAGTAGATATCCTAACAAGACAAAACACTATCATGCTTGATTTTGGGTAAAATATAGCTCAACAACTTCCAATTGATGTCTTTCGATCATGTATCAGTGCCAATATTGGTATTATGAGATGACATCCCCAAACTTTCTGATCGTGTCTAGATGAAAGCCTCCATGGCATCTAGGTACAATGATTTGGAACTGGTTTGAACTTCCTTCTTGAGTAGGAGCAATATTATGTTCACTTGGACAAGACCACCGATGTACTTCTGCATATTTTGTTTGTTCAGCTCCAAAGATTCTTTGGTGACAATATATCTAAGTTTCTCCAAGTATTATTCTATCTCTTACCTGACCTGGTTCCTAGTTTTGGTTTTAGCGAGTGAGCCAACTGATGGGATCATGTGTGAGTTCACCAAGAAGTCCAGATTATTTTATAATCGTGCAAACGAGGTCTGGGTGCTACCAATTCATGCATGGTGATGATGGAATATTGTACATTCCTAAGAGTTTTGAAAATATATTTACACTTTTGTTGCAAACCATGCAAGTGGACAGCATCCTTATGCATGGTATCAAGCTCCTCATAAAGGTTATGTATGGTCTCTCCAATTTTTGATACTTAACCAAGTATCTATTGGAAATACTGAGGGGGGGGGGGGGGGAATCAGTATTTCTTTCAATTAGAGCATTAGTTAATCTTCAATTATTATCAGTGTTTGTACAATGATAACAACAAATAATATGAACACAAATGCACACAGTTTTTAAGGTGGAAACCCACTCTGGGACAAAAACCACCTAATGCTTTTCTAATAATTCTTTAATATTCAACTCCAATTGAAAATAAAGCTCCAACTTCCTAGAATATAGAAAATCATTCTTCTCCATCTCCCACTGGATGGATGCTCCAACGCCCGAGATTCTTCAGTAGTCAACTGAACGGATGCCCCAACACCCAATGAGCTACAACTCACCCTAGCACCACCCTATCACCCTATAGAAGAATAAAAGAAGAATGGACTCCCGTACCAAGGAAAATGGTCCACTTTACAATGATATAGAATGATGTAGAAGAAGAAGATATACTAGACCATAACCCCAACTTTGACACAACCACCTAATGATGATCCTAGACCTCCCAACACCGCCTCTTCAACCCTTGGCAGATAGACACTAGTACAATTTGTACAATAATGTATTTACAATGACTAAGTACAATGATACCTTTACAATGATTGTATGCAGTGCTGCCCACTTGAAGACTTCATATGATGAACTTCTTGTTGCTGTTATGCACCTTGGTTGTTGCTCTTGTCATGCTACCCTCTGCTGCACCTTGCTTTGCTTTGCTGTCGTAGAAAGTCTGGTCCTTTGCAACCCTTGACAACACATGATCTAGCTTTTTTTTGCCTTCTAGAAGCTCGATATTGAATCTGGTGTATCTCTGTTATTTCAGATCCTCAATATCTGATTTTTAACTTAGGGCATCCTTTGAGTCTTTTCAAGTGCCAGGTTCCGACTCCACTGTTCTTCAAGAGAGAGTTATACACAATCTCTCACAATGCCCTAATTAAGAACTATTTCAGCAGAGCGCACTTGTATGACGTACCACGTGTCACTGTTTCTTCATTTTTCTCTAAAATTGATAAAGCAAAAAGTACAAACTATGCATTACTTCCACTTTTTATGGAATTCCAATCTGATACTCAGAGAGAGAGTTATGATGAATTTACCAATGTCACTTCTTTGAGATGAATTTCAGGAGCCTGCAAAAAGCCTGACTTCCACAGATCATATCTCCAAAAATATTGTGCACCTTGACCTGAAATTTTTTGGCAGCTTCCTCAGGATTTTAGCTTTGCCTCATAGAAATTTCATCTTCTGAACCTTCGTAGAAAAAAATCTAGAGCGAAAATTCCACGATGACCTGTTTCATATGGCCGAATCCCATGCATAAGGAGGAAATGAAGATCGCAATTTATATGAATGCTTAAGTTGAGAGGAGATTCAACAAGTGAACGTGGGAGGGATTTTAGGAGCATAAAAAAATATTAATTATGACTTTTCAATGACCCATGCCCCAACCCCATGTTGTTTTAGCCCACTAACTGGGGGTAAAAACTTCAAACATGAATATCTCTCAAACCGTGAAGAATTACATGGCGTGCCATATATCAACGGAAACATCTCGATAAGAAGAAACCATAAAAATCATTATTGACCCAGAATATATTAATTTGGTAGTTCGAAATTTCCATGCAATATTGGGTTAGCCCCTGGTGCTGCTTGGGTTGACATCAATGACAAAAGTTGATCAACAATATCGCTACCTTCATTTCCTCTAGATGGACATGTGTGGAAGTTGTGTTATGAGCTTTTGTGTGGAGCTTTTCTACCTCTTTCCTAACAACCTGCAAGTTTTGTGCCATTTTTTTATTGTTGGCCATCAAATACTAAGTGTTTGAATTTGTTGCACCCGCGAAGGCCAAGCTAGATGTTGTAATGGCATCGAGATTCTTCCTGGTGTCTGCCACTATCACTCTTTCTCTAACAAATGCAGGAGATGTGACGTCATCCTGTTGTAGTCCTATGATTTAGCAGATTGGCATACCAAATGACAAGACAACATCAAAACTAATCATTAGAGCTCTAGGACCTAGCCTTCCTAGTCTCAGAGAGGGATCTCTCAATTTTTTGCAAATATATGACTTGTTTGCTTTTAAAAGGTTGATTTTAGGCTAGTTATTAAGCATGAGTTTGTTTGATTTTTTGGTGGGACATGATGATCTAGGCAGCATAGATAGAAAATGGAAATCTCTAAGTCATTGGGCAATGGAGTCAAGTGGAAGCTGTAATAAGTTTGTATATGAATCAAGGATATCAAAGGGAAAATCTAACTTTGGCCAGTGGATCCACAAAGTCTTTCAGGTGACATGAAATGGACATCAAAGGTTTAGAATGAAAAGTAGAACTAAGGGAAATTAAGAATCCTTAATTATATGTACTTCTCAACAAAGGGACTTAAAACATCATTTGAACATGAAGAGGCATTCCATAGACAGGGCTAACCATAAATTCTAGAAACCACACTTCAGCAAATAACAATTTAAGACAAACTTTTCAAATGAAATCAAGGAGTCGAGGAACGCTCTATTTCATCCAAAGATTTCACTTTCAAGGAATTTAGAAAACATAAAAGATTCACAAATAACTGCATTCTTAGAAGAGGGAACTCCTAGACATCTTTGATTACAGCTATAAATACCTTCAAAACAATTATTTGAGCAAGTACAAAGGGTATGATCGGAACAAAACCTCTTTGGCAGACTTTGGACAATGGTACTTTGAAGGGAGATTTCAAAAACAGTTTTTAAGTGGCAGCAAGTAAGCAGGGAAAACCATAAATCATTATTGAGACCAACTGTATTGAAATATTTAAGAAATAAACAAGCATAAGGGTTCAAGAGAGAAATTAAGAATTCTCTAGAATGCCTCAGCAGAGGAAAACATAAAACAGTGGAGAGTAAAAATGTCTAAGGTGCTTCTAGGAGACATTTCTTAGCCTAAAATTTTTACTCTACTGTAGTAAGAAATGATGAAACAGAATGGAAAACAGGAAAAAAAATTAACAGATTAGAATACTTCACCAACAGCCAAGCTCAGGGATCCAATGACAGAGATTTATCCTTCAACAAATAGGTCAAAACATCCACAGGTTCCAGAACATCAATTTTCTTTCAACTTCAGCAGAACTATGCATTACTTCAAAGAGTCATCAAATGCCCACATACAATGAGTTCAGATGCAGTATTTATGTTGTAAATGAGGAGATGGAGCTAATATAGGGTTCAAGTGTTATTAATTACAGAGTAAACATTCCTAGCCTTGAAAACCATGCAAGGCATAAGGTAGGAACATGTGTGCAACTAATTCTCTGTTAATAACTCTGTCTTAACTTTCTAAGGAAAAAACAGGTGAAATATTGGCTTTTAAGGCTTCATCCTGTCTTTACAATAACTGTGGTGATAGTTTAAATGTATTATATTGGTGTAATAACTGTCTGTTTATCTTTGTAGGCAGAAAGTAGGTGAAAGGTGTCAATTAGATCTTTTAGGGAAATAAATGCCTCTATTTGATCTATTCGAGGTTGTCTTTAGCCTATCTTTCCTTTATTTCATCATTAAACTATATTTAAGGCCTTTTAGCCTTGATCTGCTTTTAATTAATCTGCTTTTACTGTCCTTCCTCTTTTCTTCTTTAAACAACTGCTTTTATCCTGGATCCTTTATCTTTCGACCTTTAGCCTTTAATCATTCATCTTAAAGGGGATAATCTTTGTTTTGACAAACTTAATCTGTGATTAATCCCTTTAGTCTTTTGTCTTCATTGTCTTCTTTACTGATCTTATGTTTTTGTTTTGCTGTGTGCAGAGGTTTCCTTTTGGTGCACTGGAGGATTCATGTGATCGAATTAGTGACCATGAATCATCAATTTAACCCTTTGGAATCAAATACCCTATCCCTTTTTTGTTTCAAGCCCTCGGAACATCATCCTGAGGCCTCAATCACTATCTTGACTGTGATATGGCCCTTCAGGCTCGGGGTGCCATTAAACCTACACAAATAAACAAAACATTAATAAAAACCTGCGTTTTTGGTCTAAACTGATTTTCATAGGTCCGAAATGGGTTTAAGTTTATCGAAGGAGCATTGTAGAGGAGAGGAAGAAGCAGGGGAGGGTTCCGAAGGCGGAACCAGGTGGAGAGACAGAGGAAATTTGAAATTTTGCGCGGAGAGGAGGGAGGCGGTTTTGTGAAAACCGGGGATGGTTTTCGCGCTGCATATGGGCAGTAAGTGGTTTATTCCCTTTCATACACGATATGGTCGAGAGAACGATGCGTGTCCTAGGAAAAACCACCCATTTAGAGTAGAAATGGGCCGTTAAACCACGGCAAGGGAATTCGCGCGATATAAAATCTCCGCTGTCAGATCTCATGGAGTGAGATAGACGGTGTGGGATGAGTCCGATGGGGGAGCACAAGTTTGGTGGATGGGACCCGGTGGATAGGTGGCGGGCAGAGATTGGAGTGTGGGATTTTGAGTGGAAGGTAGGGAAGGGGTAGTGACATGGGCAATTTTTTCAGGTAGTGCGGGTTTGTTATAAAACAGGGCGAAGAGTGGAGTGGTAATTACCGTTAGATCGAGTGTTTCAACGGTCGATATGGCTCGGGGAAAAGCGGTGAGCGGGGCAAAGCAAAGATAGGGAAGGGGCTTAAGGGATGACCAGAGGAATGGTCCCGTGGGGATAAGGAGGACTAGGAGCTAGGGTAAAAAGTGTAAGGGCTTTAGAACCTGGTTACGGGTGTTGGATCACATTAGAAAAGGGCTAGGGGGCTTAAGCCTGTAGGGGCTTAAGGACTATTTTTATGAAAAGTCGGAAAATAGGCCAAAAAGTGGGTTTTTAGCCTTTTTTGGTGTTCCAATAAGTATAAAAAGGAGGTTTAAACCATTATAAAGGGGTTTTAATGGTTTAAAAGGGTTTTTAGAGTAAAAGAAGGATAAATGAAGGGAATATGAGCTTTTAGAAGGAAAAGACTGATGAAGAATAGGAATAGGAGTGATAAGATGAGGGGATGAAATGTAGGTAAAAATGGTGGGGATAATCTGAAACAAGATTTCTTCTAAGTCAGAAAGGTAATCTCTTAGAAGGCATAGATGAAGTTTTTAGTGAACTGATAGACTTAGGATAATGAAGGCCGTGAGATTTCTAGAACTCACAATGTTTCTGCAAATATTGTTTCTAGAAATCTGATTTTTTCAACTTAGTCATCTTTGGATAAGATCAAATTATTGATGACTAACAGTGGCTCCACTTGGGGAGGACGAATTGTTTTTTAAGGTGTCCAGAACCTCAGAAAATAAATCTTTGAGTTTCAGCAGACCAGTGCCTTATCGATTGGACAGATTCCTCCTTTTCTTGTTGATCTTTCTCTGAAAAAGACAACTTTTATCAATCTGCAACATGTAATTTATTCAAACAGTACCTCTTCCTACCCAATCCTACTTGTCCTAGCATTTTCTCTTCTTTTGAGTGCATTTGAACTAGCAAACTCTTTGACATTTTATTTTTGAAAACAGAAATAAACCATCTAATCCTATCCTTATTTCTTCCAAGATTCCAAATTAAACTGTTGAACTCTTTATTTCTCTACCTAACGATCTACCTGTCAAGATTAGGCTATTTTGACAGATTTTATTCTCTATTTCTAAGATAGGAAATTTAAACACAGTTAAATTAGGATTAGACAGTATGATTTGCTATGTAGGCTATGGCATTTATGTACAAGCTGCACATAGACTTTATTTGCAGAAAAATAAAAAAACAAAACTGTGAAGGCTTAAGATCTGAAAATTATGAATATCCTTCTTCCCTTTTTGAGCTCTGATTTTGATCTTTTTGAGAGCTATTTTCCTTTTCCTTTCTTGGTTCAGATTTTGAGTTTGTTTGAACCATTTCTTCTTCTATCCTAATCTATTCTACTGATAAGTCAATTCTGAAATAATTTTATCAATCAGTGCTTCTACCACCTTATCAACATAAATTTAAAGTATGTTTAGCCATGATTATGCTAGATGACTGAACAATATATCATTTTTTAATCAGCAATGGCACTTAGATTTTCTCACTTTCAGAAAATTCTCTTTTTTGGGTATGGGACTGCACCTCTTTTGAATCTGCCCTCTTTTCCTTCTCTTTTATTTTATTGTTTTTGTATTTTTCATGATTTCTTTTCAAATGGATTATGTATAATGAATAAAAACTTTGAAGCTAAGACTCTTGATAGAAGTAGTGCTTGAGCATCTTACCATTGACAGGACCTCCAAAGATGTCTTCTCCATTCAGATCTTGCAGAAAGAATGCATTATGGCCCTTTATAGAATGAATGATGTAGGGCCCTTTCCATATATTCTTAAATTTGCCATGTTTTGCCTTTTCTTCCCTTCTAGAATCCCACTTTAGAACTATATTTCCAACTTGAAAATCATTTGCTTTAGTCCTTTTTTCAAATAAATTTTTGATGCTTTCTTGGACTATTTTTGTTCTCTTATATACTTCCTTTCTGGACTGTTGTAAATGAATGGTCTGATTTATCCTTCTCTGCATATCATTTTCCTCAGATTGTACTTCTTGGAGGAGTTTCATGACTGGAACTTCTAGAGAGGTTGGGAAGATTGCATCCATGCCATAAACCAGCTGATAGGGGGACATATTTATTGACTTTTTGGTGGTTAATCTATCAGCCCATAAAGCATGAATAAGCTTACTATGCCATGATTTATGATTCTTCTCCAACATTTTTTTGATCATATTGACAAGGCTTTTGTTGGAGGATTCAGCTAATCCATTTCCTTGGGGATAGTAGGCAGTAGAATGACCCAATGTGATATGATATTTATAGCATAATTCAATCATTCTTTTAGACTTGAAAGCAGCAGCATTGTTTGTGATAATTTTTTTAGGACAACCAAATCTGGATAGGATGTTGGTTTCAAGGAACGTGATAATGACAGAGTCAGTAGCATTCCTAAAAGGTATGGCTTCTATCCACTTGGTAAAATAATCAGTGGTAGTGAGGATCCACTTATGTTGAGCTGAAGAAGATGGGTGAATTCCCCCAATGAAGTCAAAGCCCCATTATTGAAAGGGAGACTCAACACTGATGGGATGTAAAGGTAAAGGTAGGAGTTTCCTCTTGCCATCAAAGATTTGACACTTATGGCAAGACATGACAAGTTTCTGGGTATCTGGGAAAAGGGTGGGCCAATAATAACCAGATCTGAGGATTTTATTTGTTTTAGTCTTCCAGTAAATATGTCCTCCACATTATCCCTCATGCAGCTCATGCATGATTTTTCCTGCATCAACCTCAGGCAAACATTTAAGCAATATTCCAATAGCATTCTTCCAATATAAAACCCCATCTATTACGCAATAATTTAAAGCCTTCTGCTTCAAAATTTTAGTTTTAGTTTTAGATAGAGAAGGAGGGGTATTCAGATAAAGCAGCACATATATGATATCAGCATACCAAGGTGAATTCACAAAATTTTCTTCAATAAATGGAGCTGTGAATTCTTTTGTTTCTTCCAAAATATCAACCATATTCATATCTAGTGCTTGGAAGTTTGACTCAGCCATGAGTTTTTCTAATCCCTGCCCTTTGATTAGTTTGGTGGGCCTGAAGTCACATTCTAAAATAACAGCGATCCATTTTCCTCTTTTTCCATCAGGGTCTTGACTTAGAATATCCTTGACAACTATGTGTGGAACAAAAGAAATGATATGAGAATGTAAAATGTAGACTCTAAAGTCTTTCAATGCTTTTACCAAAGCTAAGACTTGTTTCTCCATGATGTTATATTTGAGTGGAGCATCTCTTAAGGCCCTACTAAAAAAGGATATTGGTTGTTCTTGCCCCATGATGTTCTTTTGTAACAATACTGCAGCTATTGTATGCTCAGATGCAAAAGAAAAAATGTAGAAATCTTTGGTGAAATCATGACTTATAACAACTGGTGTTTGAGTAAGAGCTTGTTTTACTAGTTCAAATGACTTTTTAGCCTGTATTGTCCATTTAACACCTCTTTCTTTCTTAAGCATTTTTGTGATATTTCTTAATAGCTTAGCAAGGTTGGGGATGAATCTCCTTAAAAAATTTATCTTCCCAATGAAAGATTGTAAGTCTTTGAGATTTCTAGGATGGCTGATTTTCAATATGCCATCAATCCTTTTAGGGTCTACTTTGATTCCCTCTTCAGAGATTATGTGACCAAGAATTTTTCTCTCTTGGATGACCAAATGTTGGAAATTTTCCCAAATTTTTTCCATCCCGCCCGAAACCGTCACTATACCGACGTCTATAGAAAAGTGTCGCAATACCGACACTTAAACAAGTGTTGCAATTGCGACGTTTAAAGGAATACGTCGCAATTGCGACACCATGGCCCAAAGCGTCGCTATTGAGACGACTCTAAACGTCGCAACTGCGACACAATGTCTAGGTGTCGCCATTGCGACGTTTGGAGGCACCGTCCTAATAGCGACGCCTTTTCTGCCGTCGGTATAGCGACAGTTATTTTCGCGCTACATAAAAATACCAAACTTATATGGGCCCTACATAAAAATTTGAAACTTATATGCGCGCTACATAAAAATGTTTGGTATTTGTCGCAATAGCTACGTTTGATATCACGCGCGCATTCGCTCTCTGCTCTTGCAGAACAGCATTTGCGGTCAGCATTCGAGCTCAGCTCTTGCAGAACAGCATTTGCCCTCGGCATTCGCCCTCAGCTCTTGCAGAACAGCATTCGCCCTCAGCGTTCGCCCTCAGCTCTTGCAGAACAGCATTCGCCCTCAGCTCTTGCAAAATGGTAAGTTCTTACTGCAGGCCCTTCCTCCTATAGTAGGGTTGACTCTGTTTGGGTTTTTTTGGTCAATTCCATTGGATTGTGTTAGGCTGTAGGGTTCTCTGTAGATGTCAAGAGTCAAGATTCAATACCCTCTATTATCTTCATCACCCAATACAAGATTTAAATTTTTCCCAAAGAAACGCTTATTAATTTGGCGGCCATTATTTCTCCCTGCTTTAAAAACCCTACATTTAAATGAAAACAAGCATTGCATTTCAACTACAAAAATCTATTAGTGTTCAAATGTCCATGTGTGCTACATTAACGTCTGATATCACGCGCGCATTCGCCCTCCTCTCTTGTGAGAATAGCATTCGCCCTCGGCATTCGCCCTCGGCTCTTGCGAACGACATTCGCCTTGAGCGTTCGCCACCGAGCTCTTGCGAACGAGCATTCGCCCTCGACGTGGCCACGAGCTCTTGCGGAGCAACATTCGCCACGGAATTGCGCCCTGTCGGCTCTTTCGAACGACATTCTGCATTTCGACATGCCTCTTGGAACGCCTTTGCCCCTTACGTCGCCCTCGGCGTTCGCCCTCGGCTCTTGCGAGCAACGACCTTTCAGCTCTTGCAAAATGGTAAGTTCTTACTGGAGGCCCTTCCTCCTATAGTAGGGTTGAATCTATTTGGGTTTTTTTGGTCAATTCCATTGGATTGTGTTAGGCTGTAGGGTTCTCCGTAGATGTCAAGAATCAAGATTCAATACCCTCTATTATCTTCATCACCCAATACAAGATTTAATTTTTTCCCAAAGAAAACGCTTATTAATTTGGCAGCCATTATTTCTCCCTGCTTTAAAAACCCTACATTTAAATGAAAACAAGCATTGCATTTCAACTACAAAAATCTATTAGTGTTCAAATGTACATGTGTGCATCACTTGTGTAGGGTATTCCTTTTCCACTTTCACATTATCCAAGAATGTGTGCAGTATAGTTCATATTTTTTGTGATTTAGATTGCCTTGAAAAAGGAAAGGTAAATTATTTCCCATGGAAAAAGAAGGTTTTCCATTTTTATAGGTTGTTTGGACTTAGGTGGAAAAATTTATGGTATGCCTTTCATATTATGTAGTTTAAATTTGAATTAACAGATTATTCTACATGAAAATATAATTACCTATGTGATGTCCTTCATCACTAATTAAAATTATAGGGTTTCAATTTCCTAGACTCTAACTCATATGATGCTAAATTCTAGGTTCTCATTGGTGGATCACTCTTCCATTGATTTCCTTTCCCTCTGGATCTTGTCATGCTTTAAAAGTCATCAATGATACATATATTATTTCAGGTATCCCAAAAGGCTTTATAGTAGAACATATTGTGAAGTTTTTTTGACACTTGAGGATTCTTTTTAGAACTGCAACGTGGTCTATGCTATCAAGTTATATATCAAGCAACTTGTCCTTAATAACCACACTATGAGGTAGGTTCAACGAGTTTGAACTTGTTGGGACATAGCATATGAAGTTGTGTGATGAGTCCATATCACAGGTCTATTATGGTGAAAAAAGTGAAGACACGTAATGATAGTTATTATGTTAACATTACTAGAAACATTTTCGAAATTATCCATGCTATCAAGATGTCAAAATTCCAGGCATTAGGTGTCAAAACTCGTAGCTAATAGATAATAATAATAATATAAAAAAATCACAACTTTATTCTTGAAATATGATTGTTACACATTGGTAACCTAGTTCATGAGTTACTATCACCCAAAGATTGCGAAAAAAACTTAAAATATAAATTAAACCAACATGAGAATCCAACTAAGGGGTTCTCGACAAAATCATGGCATAACACAGCATTGAAACAGAATTTAGACCCATCTCAAGTAATACAATGCAAACTCGGAATGGATTTCAATGCATGTTTGCATGCTACACTTATTCTCACTCTAGATATCAGTGACACCGTGGAACCATTAGTCAAGCCCACCGGTCCTTTTTATGCAGAAAAATTTCAGCTCTATTTGAGCTCTTTTTTAACTCCACACCTCCATAAACCCGGTGTTACACGAGGTCTGCTTCCCCCCACACAAGGTGCAGATTCCTCGCCCCCTCGCGCTCCGGGGTCTTGGGGACTTCCCTGAGATGTTTCCCTCACGCGCCCCTCACGCACCTCGCCTTTTAGTTTATGGTTTCGTGTTAAGAGATTGATGTGCCACCTTAGCATATTTGAGAATCAAAGTGATTAGAATTAGAGATGTGGTGACATGGTTGATCTTGATATATTCGTGCAGAAGTTGGATGCAGAGACTAGTGGGGCATTAACTTGGGCATTTATGCTCATTTATCATTATGATGATATCATTTGATATTCATATGTTATGTTTTATGTTTTATGTTTCAGACATAACTTATTTGCGTTTAAGTTTTATGTTTGAGACTTGAGTTGTAAACTTCAGTTTAAACTCTATTTTGAATCTTGATATAATATGTCATATGGTATCTTAAACTTTATTTTCATTGTACATTGTTAGTAGTTACATTAATGATTATATAATTACAAACTTACAAACTTACATGCATGATTGTATGATGTATGTTTTAACTTTTAACTTTTAAATTTGTTTCAATTATATGATTCATCATTCATCGATTTGTAATTTTATCATTTATGATTTATCTTTCATGATGCAAGTGTATGGTGACTGTATATACATTCCTTGCAAAAAATATAGTTACATTTTAAATATTAAATTTTATAATTTTTATGACCCCGACGTCCCCCCACGTTTCCTGAAAATTGGTAGGGAGCTTTTGCATAGGCCGCTCCCGCGCTCCCTCGTCCCCTCGCTCCCACCTCCAGGGGACTTGGTGGAACATTACCATAAACATATGCAAACATATATCATGATCTTGGAATTCCATTACATATGTATGTGCCAATGTTCCATAATCATGCCCCATCATCAATTTAAGAAATTTCCATTGAATATCAAATTATGGAGGGGGGGAAATTTTTGCTGCAACATTTGGCTCAAAATCGGGGACCATCTTCGTATGAGGTGAATGAGAACTATAGATATTTGAAGAAGTAGATTAGTGCCTTTTCCTCTGGCCATGGAGTCATATACAGTCATCCATCACAAAAATTTGTCTTTGTTTATTCTCACCTTGAAAGTTGCAAAAATTCATGCCCTAATTGAAACGACACTAAATTTGAAAGATATAATAAAAATGCAAGCTAGAAGTGCCCTATTAATACAAAAGGAAAACCTTCCTACCTACCCTAACTGAGATAAATTTTGATTGAATAGGAAACATGATATTTCCTATGGAGTTGATCCAACAACTTGTTAAATGTATGGGACTAAATCATGCATTTGATTTCCCGGGAAACATGCGCATGAAGAGAAAAAGTGCAGAATTAATGGAAAATCCATACATGCCACTTATAAAAACTACACCGAAAGGTCAAAAAATACTTAAGGCCTTAACTTAATTTGAATCCAAAAATGACAAAACAGGATTAGTGAAAACACGAGAGTGGTGTGGGTGAACAACATAAGTAAAAAGTGAAGATACCTTTCCCCAAGATGCCTTTGTCACCGTTGTATGAAAACATGTTTTCCTTTCCCTTTATACATGCAAGTGAATGCATTATAGGTATGGTGTTTTCCCAGAATAGGAGAAGCCTACTTAAATATATCATTTATGGATTGAATGTTTGGGTGCCTTAATGTGCAATGACATGTTTCCAGGACTGAATTCAATGCAAGGCATATTTGAAACTCTAACTCTGTCTTCCGGTGTCTTATTAGAAATTATTTCAGGTTTCATTTTGTGTTTTCAAGTTAGATATTGTTTTCAAGTTTTTACATTTATAATTTTATTGCAATGTGGCAGACTGATCAGAGCAGTGCAGGAACAACCCCGAGATGGGATGATCGCGGAAAGAGGCCGGCGGAAGAACATGTAAAGTGCCAGCATTGCTCTATCTTCAGGTATTTTAGTTATTTACATAATTGAAATAATATTAATTTTGTTCAAATATGCAGACACCTAGCCATGGTACGCTTGATGATTCCCTCTTTGAGGAAGAGCTTTCTTCATCCCTATCTCCAGTGTTCTTGTTGCGAAAAAAGGCACGAGATGCAAGGTCGAAATTTAATACTTTGATAGACGCGCCTCAAACACCTGAAACATAAGAGAGGATAAAAAAACTTATGAGCCAGCTAGAAACATATCAGGTAATAATTAAAAGTCAAAAGGATATTTTTTTTGTTCTGCATGAGATGAATTGTGATAGTTTGATTTTTAATTTTTACATTGACTAAACTAACAAAAAGTTCTTTTGTATGTAGCGTTTCTGGCATTTGCTAGCCAAGAAACACACCCTGCCCAAGCTGACACCCAGCCAACTGCTGAACGTGTTGGCAATGATGAGGCTGATATGGCCAGCTACATTATTGCGTTTCCTGGAGCTACACGTGTCAGCTCCACAGGGGCCATTAATGGCACGTTGTTGGTGAACGATGAGGGTGTCCCTATAAGGCATGTACAACTCCCAGGTAAATTTTAATATTTTAACTATTTCATGTACTTTATCTAAAACATATTTATCATGATTTTTATTTTTAAATTAATGATAATATCTTCTTCTTTTTTTGGTTTTATTCTGTGTAGGAAACAATGAGTTCTACAGGATTCCGGAGAGCCATGCGTTGGTAATTTTTGGCCCAACCATACGTACAGGGTGGAATTCCCAGAATTCCAACCTGAAAAAAGAACTTTTAGATTATCTAGAAGCCCTTTTTGGGGTCGGCACATTTGACAGAAAAGCGGTGGCTCAGGTAACCGGCAAATATTTGAAATATACCAGGGACACCTATAGGACGCAATTGCAATTTAACCCTAGATATGAGCGTCCTCTCGCAGTTTCAGAGAGTGAGTGGAGAGCACTCATCCATGACGAAAAAGAGAAAAGGGCAAAGAAAGAAGGAAAAATGCCAACTGGACCCGCAAGGTAAATTACAACTTTAATTCAATAGCTTTAATTTTCTTTATGTCTAAAATAAAAGTGTGCTACGTCATATCTAACTTCAATCTTTTGATGCTAGGTTGCCTGACACCTCAAAGGCAACCAAAGCTAGGATAGAGAAAAAGGGCCATCACAAGCTCGGCCAGGGTGGCTACTTGAAATTAGCTGCAAGAATTGTAATTAAGTAGCTAAACATCTTATAATAATTGTATCGCCTTCCAACGTTTTTGTAATCCTATCAGATATGATTAAAAATACACAATCATATATAATGTAGGGTGATGACTTTGGAACAATAACTACACAGGAAGATAAAAATATTGCTTTCCGTTTTGGCTATCAAGCTGTAGTTGAACGTCGCAGAAGCTTGGGGCAGGTCCCAAGATCTACAATGCCTGATAAGGTAAAACATTAACCTTTAAATATTTTTGTTTTCGTCCATAAATTTAATGTCTAACAACTTTGTTTAAATCAGGGGAGCAGCACTACCGACGAGGAAAATAACCCAGTTTTAGAGCCAGATGTAGATGATCCTCACGTGCAACTTGATCATTGTAGTGGGGACCAGGCCGACAATGCTACTATCAGTGAGGGCCGTGACGGTAATTAATTTCCACTTATAATTTTTTCTAATTATACCTTGATGGTTGTCCTTATAACTTTTTTTGTTTAAATGACAGAGAATGTTTCCCTTGAGGATCTTACCACGAGAGAGGAAGACAGGGCAACAGTCCCAACGGCGACAACTGGTGCACCAGGTAAATAATCTCATTGCAATTTTTTTTATTAATATTACCGAACTAGTTCAATGATATTTTAAAAATGACAATTAAAATTTAATATTATCTGTTTTTGTAGGCGATGCCCCGTCACTGGATGAGACCAGACATCGTGACTACGCAACTAGGTCAGCGGCGACAACTGGTGCACCAGGTAAATAATCTCATTGCAATTTTTTTTATTAATATTACCGAACTAGTTCAATGATATTTAAAAGCTGACAATTAAAATTTAATATTATCTGTTTTTGTAGGCGATGCCCCATCACTGGATGAGACCAGACATCGTGACTACGCAACTAGGTCAGCGGCGACAACTGGTGCACCAAGTAAATAATCTCATTGCAATTTTTTTTTTATTAATATTACCGAACTAGTTCAATGATATTTAAAAACTGACAATTAAAATTTAATATTATCTGTTTTTGTAGGCGATGCCCCGTCACTGGATGAGCCCGGACATCGTGAATACGCAACTAGGTCAGCAGTGCGGGTTGAAAGGCACGAAACAGGAGCAGAGCACGATGATATTGATGATTTAATTAGGAGCTTTAAAAATAGGAAGAAGAAAAAGAAAATTTGACAATGTAAAATATTGTATTATTATAAGACAAACGTTACCATACTTGGAACTTTTTTTGCGTTATATAAAAAAATCATTTATCATACTATTTTTATGTCAAGCATTAATTGCAATGTTTCCTTGCGTACTTTTTGTTGAATTGTTTTTTATTAGTTATTGAATATTTTTTTTTATGCTCATGAAAGTAAAAAATGAAATATAGATTGGGTATTGGGGAATTGAGAGTGATGTGATGGGGGGGGGGGGGGAGGGGCCATAAGAGCTTCCACCTTCACGTGGTTGGCCCTGTTTAGTAGAGAATAATTTATTGGAGCGATTTAATCTTGGAGCAAACCTCCCTCGATCTAGCGTAGCAACAAAAAAGTCACTGTTGACTTAGTTGCTACTCTTTCAAATCGTGGGAGGCTTGTTCCAAGTTCATGCGACTCCAATAAATTGTTCTTGAAACGAAGAGGAGCTTATTCGGGTATGTTTTGACATTTTCAACATATGTTCTAACATTATCATAAGAATGCATCTTAGAGTAAAAAATACTACATCAATTACTTGTATTTATTGTATAGATAATGATGGATTTTGATTGACTTGGCGGTGCAGGTACAAATCCTCTTGCATCATGAGCAATACAACTTGTCAACCAGGGTCATGTCCAGGATATTTTTGCTTGTGCGCTTGACCAGGTTCGTAATGTCACATTTTGTAAGTTCCTTTACAGTTCATAATTCAATATTAAGCTTGTTCATGATTATTATCTAGGTTTTTTGTATGTGTTTTTTCATCTATTTGATTGTAAGCAACTCTGCATGTTTCCTGTTGTTCACTATGATTTCTCCCATTACCACTCCCAGGATGAATATGAATTTATTGTTACATAGGTTACTTTATTGTTACTATGATTTCTCCATTTACGATTTCATAGGTTACATCATGTAAAGTTGTCAATCTCAGGTTAGTGATGAGCTTTAGTTCTCCAGATTTGGGGCTTTTCTGATATTTTCTCCCTCATGTCATTCCTGCATCACCTCGTTGTTTGAGCATGCCAATTTTCTACCACTTGTACCAATTGGCACATGTCAATCTCTGAGTGGTGCCACATTTCACCTATTTTCGGTGAGAGTTTAGGGTTTCTCTAACATAGCTTCAGAAATCCGATTCAGTGCCTGCTTGAATATTGTCACATAATACTCATGGTTTGGATTGATGAGCATGTTCTGAATGGTTGGTTGATTCATAAGAACCACCCATATAGTCATCTTGAGATATTTCAGAAGGTTTCTCAGGTTTCCTTTTTCACCGTTTCTAGTGGGTGGGATGGTGTGGGGTGATCCATCAATACTGGTGCTCTTGTAGTAGGAAATTTGTTTTTGGGGATATAAAGGAGCATTTGATGTAGATATCCCATTGGATGCATTCATAGATGGGCATGAGAGGTCAAGAATTTAAATTAAAAATATGCAACCTCTTAGCATGGCAACCTGAAGGCCGCGAGAGACACTGGTTAAATATTGTTTTGTGCTGGCCTTAATATAGTCATGATTTCTTTCTATTATCTTAATGCAAATATATAGTCCGGTCTCATTAAAATGAGGATTGTGGTTGTATTTATCTTTGGTTGTTTCTCTCTTAATGCTCCAGAAGTTGCCAAAAGTTGCGATAGTTGTTTAGTTTGCATGTTACAACTTAAAAGTGGTTTTTAGCAATGGGAGTCATGTTTTTAAGGTTCATACTAATATGAAGATCTTGTAATTCTATATTCAGCATAAGAGAAGATGGCCTTTGCTTTGGGCAGTATGACAACAATTGCCACATCTACCTCATTGGGTAACAATGGAAAGGGGAAGAAGTTGGGTGCAATGTTTGATAATTATGGCAAACAATTGTCTTCTCTTTCAGTTTTTTCACCCATTTCCTTTAATCGCTCAAGCAGAAGAGGGACTCTGAGATTACGCGACAGAGAGAAGGTAGTTAATACAAGAGCTATGTAAAAGGAGTTGTACTTCAACAAGGATGGCTCAGTGACAAAAAAATTGCAGGTCAGAGAAAAAATTATGTTTAAAGGAAGGTCACCTGCACGTGAAAATTCATTGCGGTGGATCTTTCCTTGTCCACTTATATTCGATTTTAATGTGTTATTTTAATTTTTCATGGAGGGTTGTTTTGGCATATGGTCTGGCATTCAATTGCACACTTACTGAAAGCATTGTCAATTTGTCTTGCAGGCGGTGTGAAAAAACTTGCTGATCTTGTTGGAGTCACCCTTGGAGCGAAGGGCAAAATGTTGTCTTGAAGAGCAAGCATGGTTCTCCGAAAATAGTTAATGATGGTGTGACAGTAGCTAAGGAGGTAATTTGTAGATATGTGCTCTAGTTTTCTTTTTAACGTTGTATTAGTTCCCCCTCTTAAATGTCTTAGATTTGGTAGGCATAATTTGAAAACTCAAAGGTGAAAGGAAACATGTTTGTTACCCAGTGGTCTACTTGGCCTATGGACTAGCCACATTAGAGTAATGCATAAAGCTTTTCACAACAATAAAAGGAAAGGGTTATGGCTGAGTCAAATTTTATTGTTATTGATAGTGTAATGAAATTTATCTCAATGCTATGGTTTTGGCCTTTTTATTGGTTGAATTAGAGGACCCGGTTGAAAATATTGGGGCCAAGTTGGTAAGGCAAGCTGCGGCAAAGACAAATGATTTAGCTGGGGATGGAACCACAACATCTGTTGTTCTTGCACATGTTGGAATATTGAAAAATTCCAGAACAATGAATGGATAATAAATCTCCCTTCCTCTAACACAGAGAAAATAAAAATTTCTTTGACAGGAGACAAAGTTTCAATACTTTGAAAACAAACTTCTATTCCCTTCAATAACTCAAAAAAAAAACTATTACACTTCTTCCTCACTGAGAGGGATTACAAAATTATGACTGCTACAAAATGCAGTGCATAAAACCAACTCACTGTCTGTTCAAAACAAACATACTTTGTCTCTAAAACACTCTGCTATGTTTTTCACTTTCGCACTGTTGTGCATACACACTTAAAAAGTTACACTCAGTCTTTCACTTTTTACACACTGTTGTGTAATAAAAAATTTACGTACTGTCTATAAAAAAAAACTACCAAGCTTTTTTGTCCTTTTTATTTTTATATGCTGTAACATATAAAACATATTATAATAAACCCTCTTTTTAAGAAAATAAAATTAAAACTAAATTCTATGGCCCACCTTTCATTTCGCATATGATATATATAACATATGTTTAAAACATATGTATATATTAAACTATCAAAACATTAAATAACCCTTTCCGTCGGACTTCAAAAGTCTGAATAGATTGAATTTCAAACCAAATTCGCGTTCCAAAATGGGATGCTGACGTCTGCCTAATTTTAACTCGAATTCTCAATCCAATGTGCCCTATAAAAAATTCGGGTCCGGTTTTCGGGTTTTCAGATTCCCTTCAATTTCATGCGATCCAATATTAATGCTCCACGTGTCCTCCTTTTGAATTTACAAAACTGGGGGGTAAATTTCTGTTTGTTTAATTTCTGGTTGGTGAATTGCGTTAATGTTGGTTGTTGTGTTTAAATACAATCTTGTACAGAAATATGGCTGCGGCCGTCTACAAAAAAAACTTGCAGGAATTTTAAATGCTGAATTAAATTTCTGGATGGCGTGCAAGCAACCTCCAAAAAAAAATGTTGCTGCTGCATCCGTCCTTCTGCTGCAGCAATTGAAGTTAAAATTCAACAGCACAGGGTTTAATAAGTGAGGGTGTAAAGGTAAATTTTTGTCGATAGTACTGGATTAAGATCATCTATTCATTTTTGTAGGGTCTTATTGTGTTTGGTTTTTTAGTTTTGGGTTGGGCTTATTGAGTCTAAGATAGTTTTTGAGTGAAAAAATTGCTATCGGGTATTAAAAAATTTTGGTTCTTTTGTCAAAATTTATGAGCTTGTTAGGAAATACAAAACTGACAATGGTTGTATCTTAAATTTGTGGAAAATAATTTGAAATGAAACCTTTTTGTTTCGGTTGTTGCAGCAGGTGCAAACCCCATTCAAATTACTAGGGGCATTGACAAGACAATAAAGGCCCTTGTTTCGGAACTCAAAATTTTGTCAAAGGAGGTAAACGCTTGCCTTTTGAGTAGGCTGGTTTTCCTTTTTGCTGATGGTTTAGTGTATCTAATTGAATTAGTTGCCTAAGGTATTTTTGGTTGCAAACTCCTTTTCATTTTTCATACAGTATTGGCCTTGTGGAATACATTTGATTGTGAGGTCTTGTTAGATCTACAACATTTGTAGTTGTTTAGTCTTATGGCCGAGGTGCACTTTTATTATGGAAATAGTTGATGCAATATTGTCATTTAATCCTTAATGCAGGGTAGCATGTTGAGAAGTTTCTTGTGAAACATTTGGTATTCAAAATGACACTTGATCCTATACAGCATCATTGTTGGGGCCCTTGTTTTGAAAAACCTTGTTTTGAATGGTTTGAATTTGAATTTGGAACAACGGCCAGATTTTGGGTTGCGGAACGAGGAAACCCGGCAGCCGCAACCAAGTCGCAACCACATCAAACGGTGGAGCTACCAAGGTTGCGATGGAACAAGCACATAGCGGAGGAAACTAGATGCATAAGTGCAGATAAGGAGAAGATACAACAGAAAGAACGCAAGCGGAACACACAGATAATCAGAGAAAAGCTAGAAGTAGCTGCAGAAGGACAGAAGAGGAACTAACAGTCACGACAGCAGGTAAATAAATAGCAGTCACCCGGATGAAAGAGGGGAGATTTTCACAGCAGAAGAGAGAAGAGCGCGACTAAAGGAGAAAATGCATGCTGCAGTAGGAATCCGGAGCATGGATGAGGTCTCTGTAGTTCCTAGGGTCTATTGATGTAGAATCTTTGTTCCGAAAGGCATATGTAGCAGATATGTAAGCCCATTGCAAAGCTATGTAACTGGAAGTTGGCCAAGGACTTAATGAAATTGCAGGTTACTGTCTACTTGTGTGATTCACATGCATGTGTGTTAGTCACGATGCTTTAAAATTTTAATTACTCAAATGTCTGTATGCTCTCGAAATGATGTTGCGTATGTGATTATATTTATGTGATCTAACCCATGATAAGAATGAGTTGTGGATCTGTTCCTTGCCATTGGTCTATTCCCCTCCTGCATGTGGTCGCGGCACGCCTCGGGTGAGACTCTCTACTCTCTAGAGTAGGGTGATAATGCCGGCGTAATATTAGATTACAACGGATTCCTTTGTTGGCCACAACCACTGAACCTGGGTCTTGCCCGCGAGACCTGATCGCTCGCTAACAAATGGTTCCGTTGCCGGGACCTACATGATATGAGGGAATCTAGATCATGGTATCGCGGATCTTCGAAAGGGAGATACGGTGATGGTGGGATAACCACTTAGACCAGTTCATTACTCAGCAAGTGGAGTTGATCAAGAAAAAGGAAGCAGCGGTCAAGGATCTCGTCCTTTTCTCGGATTCAGCCACTGATACGTACGAAATATTCTGGGGAAAATTCCCTAACGACCTCTACAATTGGTTGCGGAGGTTGCAGACGAAGGTGCCTCGCGACGGCTCGCGGAAGATAAACCGCAGGTGGGTGCATGGAAATCTGGTGGCTCTGCATCGGTTGAACACCGAGTTGACCCACGCGGTGGATTTTTGGGTGGAGACCACATTGGAAGGATACATTGTGGAGTTTGCCGCCGAATGCTATCAATACTTCTCGAAGGTCGAGGCCATCTTCCGCTCCGGGCTAAGAGGGAAGCTGCTTAAGGAGATTCCGCTGTGGATTAAAGCTCTGATGGCGGATGAAGGGTTGATAGAATTCCACAAGACGAGTATGGAAGCGTAAACCACTGGTGCTGGGGGAAGGGCTGAAGGGACCGATGCTGCATAGGATGTGACGTGGGGAGTGGGGAATGGAGGCTGAGGCCGCAAGGACGTTGCGGGAGCGACGTGCACAGGCGGGCACAGATTGCCGATAGGTGGCGAAGAAGGGTGATGCGAGATTTGAAGAGACGAGAGATAGAGAGGAAGAATCGGAAGGAGGTGCCTCAGAAGGTAGGAAGTATGGACGTGGATGCTCAGGGACGAGAAGGGACCACTGTAGGAATACGATGGGTGCATGGGAGCCCAGATAAGCGAGCACGTGAGACGGTGACTAATAGAGATGATGAAGGTATGCAGCCCGAGGAAAGTTCCGATGGTGAATGGTATGTTGTGATGCAGCAGTTGTTTCAAGAGCGGACAACACTCAGTTCTCCAGGTTGCTATACTCCCCCTAGTCTGCGTGGCCAGGATCCTGACCTTCCCCTGGTACTTTATCAACCTTTGAGTAATATTTTCGTTAAGTTACAAGCATTAAGGCAATCACACAGTAGTTCAGTGTCGACAGCGACACCCGTGAGTAGTAGCATCGCTAGTAGTAGTGTCTTTCATAGTGGAACAGTTACGCAACCAGGACCCGGAGGATTTATCCTGGTCAACCCGCCGCAAGTGAACATGGCTGGGTCTTTTACCCGGTATCCTGAGTTCTCGGGCCGGGGTAATGATGACGTAGAGCAACACTGGTATCTGTGCGAAGCCATCTGGAGGGCGCGGCAGACACCAGATGCTGGGAAGTTAATAGAGTTCCAAACCACGCTCAGAGAGAGGGCTCTGCGATAGTTCATTAAGTGGTCTGAGGCCCACCCGAATTTGGTCATTGCGAACGTGAAGCGGGATTTTGTCCGGGAATTGAAGCTTCCCCAGACGGACCAACAGGGTCTGTCCGAGCTCTAGGAAATTAAACAGAAGGAAGGAGAGACTGCATGGGAGCTAATGCGGCGGTTCAAGGACACGATCGGGAAGCTTAGTTACCTGATTGATCCAAACCATCAGAGGGACTGGTTCATCAAGGCTTTGCTTCCCTTGACGCGAACCCCCCTCACCCAGCAGAAGATTGATAATCCGCAGGACGCTCTGGAGCAGGCCATGAAGATCGAAGCCATGGCGGGCTACCCTCAGGAATACAGGGGAGGGCCGGCCCCGTAGGATCCCTCCTTGGTGGGACTGCAGCATCAGATAGCTAGCCTGACGGAAAAGCTCAAGGAGATACAGCCGGTCAGACCAGCCAGGCCAAATGTTTGGTGCACTCACTGCCTGGTTGAAGGCCATGTCGCAACTGAATGTCCTCGGTTGCGTGGCGTGGGGGTGGGACCCTCAGTCGCGGCAATACAAGGAGGGCCACCCACGAGGGGTGGCGTGGTGCTGAATCCGCAGGGGGTATACCAGCCGCAACCTCCTTACATGAGGTTTCCTTCCCAACTCAACCCAGCCGCCATGGAGTATTGCGAGATTTTCCGGATGGTGGGACATCTGCCTCGGATGTGCCCGATCCTGCAGAAGTATTCCAACGTGCCAAACAATGTGTATTGTGAGTTTTGCGCTTCCACGACTCACAACACTGAGCAGTGCCGGGCTCTCGATGCACTCGCGGATTGGTTGGACCGACCCTCCTACAGGGTGAACGAGGCACCCAGAGGACGGGGCGGCGGCATGCGGGGCAGCCGCACGGGAGGACACGGTCTAGTGAAATGTTACAACTGTGACCAGGAGGGTCACGTGGCTCGGGAATGTCCCCTTCCTCGACGGCCCTGGTGTTCTCAGTGCCGCGTGAACACCCACGAGACGGAAGACTGTCCGGAGCTCATCAAAAAGTGGGAAGAACGTGCACGACAGAGGGGCACAAATTTGGTAAACGCCGAGCCGCGAGAGGCTGCCACTCCAACCATGCAGAACGTTTCCATTGTGACGAGGGGCGGTAAGAAAACGGGGGAGGATGCTCGCGGGAAGGAGCCGGCACCAGTTGCCAGGCCAACATCCCCGCATCGGGTGATTCGGCCCGAGGCGCGGAAGAAGTATTTTCAGGAGGCAGTTGAGGCATTTGCTCAGCTGCGCGAAGAGGGAGGCTTGGAGGTGCCCTTGCCGAGAGAGCCGGAGGTGCAGAGCACCGCGAGAAACTAGGTTGAAGAATGGCTCCAGCTGTTCCTCAAGATTGTTGACAGCGTTGCGCTGCGGCAGCAGCTCAAGTGTACTTTGGAAGGGGCGCTGCAGGGGAGGACAGGATTGGGGGAACCGGTGGACACAGCCCCCCAATCGGTGCAGCGCGTTAAGACAAATAAGCGCCGAACGAGAAAAGAGTTCTGGCTGAATACGCAGGTCGGGGGATTCCAAATCAGCGACACCATGCTTGATTTAGGGTCCGACGTCAACATCCTGCCGAGGAAAACGTGGGAGGCTCTTGGTAGACCATGACTGGCCTACTCGCCCATCCAACTCAGGATGCCGAACCAGTACTGTATTTTTTCGATTGGCTGACTTGAAGGTGTTGAGGTCGACATTGCGGGGGTGAAGACTTACACTGATTTCGAAGTTATCGATATTATGGGAGACAAGGATCCTTACCCCGCCCTGTTAGGCATCGATTGGGCGTTTGAGAATTATGCTATCATCGACCTCAAAAAGGAGCTGATGATCTTTGAAGATGGGGAGGTATGGTTCACTCAGCCTCTTGACCCGTATCAAGGCCCGCGGTATACCGAAACAGTGGACGCCCAGGAGGACGCTCAGATGATGGAACATCTTTATCAGATGATTGCAGGGAAGCGGGAAGACTATATCAACTCGACCGCAGATGGTTCTGTCAGTTGGCGCAGTGTTCAGAGCTCAGACTTAGGTTCAGAACTCACGTGGGAGGATTGGCAACAAGGCGGGTATGAGACCAGCACGCGGAGATGTGCTCAGGTTGGCCGTGTCAGTTGGATTGGGGCTGAGTTTATAGAATACCCCATCCTGTCAAATATGCAAGCTGTCAATACCTTCATTGCTAAGGTTGAGGACATGGTGCCGGAAGGGCGCAGACTGCCCCTTCTGGACGTCGCACTATAGTCTACAGTAGCCCGATGGTGGAAAAATCACCGCAATACATTGTCGCGATGGAGTAGTGTGGTGGATTCGTTGCGGGCACGGTTCAAAGAAGAAGAAGGCCCTCGAAGCAAGCAACGGTACTCTGGGACTTCCAATCCGCAGGACCACTTGCGGACCTATGAAGAACGGTGGCAGAGTATAGAATACCCGGAAGAGCTGTGGGTGCATCGGTTTTTCCACTCTTTAGACACCATCCCACACGCATGGTACTTGGAGGAAGAACGGAAACGAGGGACTAGTTCTTGGACGGAAGTCGCGAGAAAATTTGTGCGGTGCTTCTATTTCGCAGGAGAAATAGAGTTGGAATCTCAAGCATTACACGCTATCAGGGCGGTACTATTTTTCCACGATCCGCAGACCGACGGTCGCACGCTGGCCTCCCGTCCTGAGGCCGTGTGAGAGTTGGTTTGCCAATGGGTTGACGGCGATCCGGAGGACGATGGTCTGGGGGACCTGAGGCATCTGTATTTTGAAGAGAAGGAAGGCGAACGGAACATCAGTGAAGAATCGACCACCAAGGGCATCCATTTACAGCTGCTTTGGACCAAAAAGCTGAACATTGGTACGGACGAAAAGCCTAAGTTGGCTACCGTGGGTGATTATTGGGAAGAAGAAACGACTAAGGAAATCTTCAGCCTGTTGCAGGAATATGAGGATTTGTTCCCTTCGTCGGTGGCCGATCTGAAGGCCATCAAGGGTGACCTCGGCGAAATGCGCATTGTATTGAAACCGGATGCCAGGCTCGTAAAGCATCGACCCTATTGGTTGAACCCCTGGGTCAAAGAAAAGGTCAAGATGGAGATTGACAAAATGTTGGCCGCAGGTCTAATCTTTCCCGTGGAAGAAGCAGAATGGGTGAGCCCCATAGTCATTCAGAATAAGAAGGACAAGGCAGAGATCCGTGTTTGTGTCGACTATCACAGTCTGAACAATGCCTGCATTCATGATCCGTTTCCCACCCCTTTTAGTGACGAAGTGTTAGACCATGTTGCGGGGAACGAAGCCTACTCTTTCACTGATGGCTTTTCAGTCTACCATCAGGTGCGTATTGCGGAAGAAGACAAGTCAAAGACCACATTCACCACTGAATGGGGGTTGTTCGCGTACCATGTCATGCCATTTGGCTTGAAAAACGCCCCGGCCGTGTTTTCCCGGATTGTCATCGCCGCCTTCCGGGAGTACATTCACAAGTTCCTGGAAGTCTACATGGAAGACTGGACCGTCTACAGCTTGCTAAAGAAACATGCAACCCTGTTGCGTATCATGTTTAATAGGTGCCGCCAGTTGCAGATTTCCTTGAACTTAAAGAAATGTATTTTTGCAGTCCCCTTCGGCACACTGCTGGGACATGTGGTATGCAAGCAAGGGGTCTGCGTCGACCCCACCAAGGTTGCGGTGATAATACACCTGGAAGCCCCCGAGACGGTGAAACAGTTGCGGGCATTTCTCGGGCACACGAGATACTATAGAAGGTTCATCCGCAACTATGCCAAGATCACCACTCCGTTGGAACGACTTCTGAAAAAGTCCGCAGTCTTTCAGTGAACGGAGGAGTGTCGGGAGGCCCTGGACACCCTGAAGGAAAAGCTGGCATCGACGCCTATTCTTGTTCATTCGGACTGGGATAAGCAGTTCCATGTGCATATCGACGCTTCCAGTATTGCACTTGGGGCTGTCTTGGCACAACCAGGCGATACGATAGTTGACCACTCGGTATACTTCGCCAGCCGCAAGCTGTCCAATGCGGAGAAGAATTACACCACGACCGAGAGGGAGGCGCTGGCGATGGTATACTCTCTTCAGAAGTTCTGCCACTATCTTCTAGGGGGAAAGTTCACGTTGTTCACGGACCACTCTGCACTGAAGTACCTGGTCAATAAGCCTGTTCTGGAAGGACGGATTTGCCGTTGGCTTCTACTATTTCAAGAATTCACGTTCGAGGTAATCGTCAAGCCTGGGAGGTTGAATGTCGGGCCTAATCACTTATCCAGGTTGGAGAAGGGGGAAAACGATGGCTCCCTCGATGATCAGCTACCGGATGCTGACCTTTTCTTAGTTGAAGCTGTACCCGATTATTTGTCTGACATTGCCACCTATTTGACCATGGGGCAATGCCCTCCGGATTATACCCGGCTCCAGAAACGGCAGTTGGTCATCCGGGCCGCCGACTAGCAATTGATCACGGGGCAGCTATACAAACTAGGCCCCTCGATGAGGTTCTGCGCAGATGCGTCCTGGACCACGAACGAGAAGCGATCATGTGGGAATGTCACAGCGGTGTTGCGGGAGGGCATGTGGGTGCGAAATCCACTGTAAGAAAGGTACTCCAAGATGGCCTGTGGTGGCCGACCGTACATACCGACTGTAAGGCTTATGTGAAGCGATGCGACGTCTGCCAACAGACGGGACGGCCCTCTCACCAGGATGAACTTCCGCTCCACCCAGTGCATGTGTTGCGGTCATTCGAAAAGTGGGTTGTCGACTTCGTAGGTCCCATAGCCCCGGTTGCCAGACACTCCAAGGCCCGGCACATCATTACTGCCACCGATTACCTTACCAGGTGGGCTGAGGCAGCCGCGGTACGCGACTGCACAGTGGATACCGCCGCCCGGTTCATTTTTGAGAACATCATTTGCCGGTTTGGCTGCCCGCGAAGTTTAACCAGTGATCAGGGTACACACTTTATTAATGCCACGGTCCAGTCCCTGCTAGACACCTTCATGGTTCAACATCACAAAATTAGCCCGTATCATCCGCAGGCTAATGGTTCGGTGGAAGCATTCAATAAGATTCTTGAGAAAGGCTTGACTAATATTTGCAATGCCAAGCGTGATGATTGGGATGAGCGCCTCTCAGCGGAATTATGGGCCTATCGGACTACGATGAAGCGCTTGACCAATCAAACACCGTTCCAGCTCGTGTACGGCCGGGAGGCTGTGATCCCCGCCGAGTTTATTTTCCCAAGCCTGTTGATCGCCACGTCTCTGCAATTTTCGGAAGAGGCCTCCCTCCAGGAGTGCCTCCATGAATCACAGGAACTGGATGAGGCCCGCTTCCTGGCCGAATTCCACCAGAAGATTCAGAAGGACTGGCAGAAAGCATGGCACGACCGCCACATTAAGAACAAAACCTTCCAAGTTGGCGGCAAAGTTATTTTATATGACAGTAGGTTCCAGAAGTTCCCAGGAAAGCTACAGATGCACTGGTTGGGACCCTACTTCGTTATTGATATTTGCGACTCCGGAGCCGTCCGGTTGGCACAGCTGGACGGTACAGTTCTGCCTGGGTGGGTGAATGGCGCACACCTGAAACCCTACCAGGAGTAAGTACCTTTCATTTCTCATCAATAACTCTCGCACCTGAGAGCACCCGTAGTGTAGCGTAGCTGAATAACTCTCTCGCAACCGGGATGAGCGTAGGAGATATTCTCTGTTCGTAGGTAGTGTGTCAATAACTGCTCAGTTGCGATGACCGCACCGCAACCGACTGTGGTCGGGGCGGCGTCGGTCCAGTGTGTCAGCCCTGTAGGATCCGTACCCGTCTCCACGTCAGTCCAGCTCAGTCGGCCCATGCACTTGTGTCAGTTCGTAGGATCACCTAGATCTGAATCATTAATTAACATAATTGGCAGTAACCGCGCCGTCATAATTTGGCCATCACCCGCGTAACCCCAGCCATTGCGTCCGCCCATTTCCCCATGCCACCGTCAGCAACTGTCACAACACTCATTGGCATGCGATTGATCGCACGATTATCGCAGAAAGAATGCCAGCGGGAATTAACTCGTTAGGGAGTCTCATCAACTCCACTCGTGCCAGGAGCTGACATAACTTGCATGGCCACCAAAAGCACGAGAATGTCAGACCCGTTTGAATTAGCAATTGCAGCTACACCAGAGTCACTGCATTCTCAGAACGCATTGCACCAGCAAAGGCGCCCAAGGAAAATTTTACAGGTCTATCAGCGCCGGGAAAAAATGCCAAAGGTCGTTCCAGCCGTCGTTGAACCAGAGCTCGACTCTCGGATTCACAAGACCGAGTCCCTGGTGGGAAAGTATGATAGCGCAGCCTTGATTGATGCCAACCTCTCAAATGCTGCCGAATTTTCGTCCCTCCAGTGGCAAGCATACATGGAACATTATTGCACTACAGCCGGCAACCCCGCCAGCTGCCTGTTGCCTGAGTTCAGGGGCCTTCAGACCTCGTCCCTGATAAACTTGAGAAATCTTCTGGTTTTTGGCACCACTGGACCAGTTCTGCAGTGTACACGCTTCCTCATCAACCGAATTCAGAATGGGTCCCTATGGTTGACTCAGGAAATCCCCATTCACGCAGAAGATATTCATCGTCTCACAGGGCTTTCGCAGACGGGCGCAGACGTCTCCACGGCCTGTCAGACCTCTTCTAAGCGCGCACGGAAGTCGGGCGATGCGGACTTCTATACCAAATATGGCACTCGCAGGGGGGGGGGGAAGGAGCCAAGATCGACCTCATCAACAAGCCAGAGATTCTCTTCGCCTGTTACCTCATTGCCAGTAAAACAATGAGGCATTACACCAAGGGCGAATGCACTCTTGATAATATTTCTATTTCCGAGCATTGTGTCCAAGGCACCAGACTGAATTGGTGTTTGTTCTTGTTAAAGGAGTTGTTCGATGCATGCAAGGAGAATTATAAGCGCGCAACTACTTTTATTTATGGATATTTGATTATTGCTTTCGCCATGTGGAAATGGCACACTCCACACATCCGGTTCCCAGCCGAGATCCCCGAGGGCCAGCCCCTCGCGATGAAATTCACTCCATGGCAGGTCTCAAATGACCCCAGTACCAAATTGGTAAACGCAGATGCGTTTCGGTCATGGTACTGGCTCATGCTGGATGTGGTGGCATGTCAGCAACAGGTGCCCAGGCTCCTGTTGGATGAATATAGTGAGCAAGTATGGCTCGGGGTAAGTCACAGGCATACTTACCTCTGACCTGCTTGCGTTCCAGCGGATACCTTCTGAATGACGCCACTGAAATTTCAGTTGGATGATGCTACCTTCCATCGATAAGTCTGCTCATGGCCAGGGGTCATGAAGCATATGCGGGACGGGCTCCCCAGATACAATTTTGATAGGATGGCGCCAGTGCAACAGCCTGCCGAGACGGAGGTGGCAGCACCTTCACAAGAAATCCCAGCCCCGCTCATCCCCGTCATCCGCTACTTCAACACCCAGGTACGGAATCTTAATGCGGCGACTCAGATTATTTCTAGCGGTGCTGCCCCCTTTCCTTTATTTTTTGAATTTCAGCTCATTCGCTCCACCTCGCACTCCCGCACCACTCCGTTCACCTCCCCCATTCCCACTCCTCTGTTTACCTCTGCTGATCCACTCACGACTCCGATGGGCGAGACCAGCCAGTCTAGGGATCCACCCGAGGCCCCTCAAGCTAAGAGGGCCTGCACTGCCGAGACAAATTCGGTGGTGGACCTCACTGTTGATGATCCCCCACTGGCCCCCAGCATAGAGGTGCTGCGTCAAGATGAACCTCTCATCGACCCATCCGAGTTCATCAATATCTGCCTTCCACATTCCTCCACCTCACCGTTTACGGCTTCGCTCACCGGTTTCCCACCTACCACTCCATCCGGCCCATCTACTTCATCGGCCACTGTATCCGACCCCCTGGTTAGGGAACTCCGGGGTGGGGACCGCGGGGCTGAGGTCGACTCTTGTACTGCCTCAGTCATCCCACCGATCAACCCCAAGGTCGAACCCCACCCTCCCCGTACTGATATACTCACACAACAGACACACATTGTGTCCACTTCTACAGAGGCTCACCCCAAGCCACCAGTTCCTCCACAATTGACCCGCATTGATCAGCAAGCACCGCCGGATCCGAATATGGTGGACTCTGTGCATCCAGAGGCCACGACCTTACTAACTCCTGAGCATTCCACTCGATCAGTTGCTAGTAGGCAACCTCTGCCGGAGCGGATATTGGCGCAAAGTGCTTCTGGGACTGCCACCTTCCAGCCTGAGAATCCAGCTCAGCTGTATTTACTGATTCAAAGGGCGGCCCAGCAGGCCGAACGAATACATTTGGGACTCCAGCAGCAATGTGCCGAGCAACAAAACCAAATTTCCGCGCTTACTGAACAGCGTGACCAACTCCGCACAGCACGGGAGCAGATGGAAGCCATGATTACCAACGCCACTCAGATGTTCTCCGAGTTCTAGCCATCTCTCGAACTGCATTATCCCATGCTGCCCCCTAAAATCGCTACGGCCATTTTTTCCGAGCAAGCGATCCACCTCCGAATTGTCTTCCAGGAACTACACCAGGAGAATCATGAGCTGCGGGCAGCGTTAGTAGCCCGTGCAGAGCTAGCCGAGCCCGCGGTTGACTATTCCGCCTAGGTGGCCGACAAGCAGGGCCAGGCCGCTCAGATGCAGGAGACACTTCATTCCAAGGCCCGAGCGGCTCGAGACCTCCTAAAAGGCCTCCAGGAATGCTCCCTGGCCCTCACTGTCAAGACACAGCTGATTTCAGCCCAACTCCAGCAGGTTCCCCGGGAAATTCAAGAGGCTACTGACCCCGCTAGGCTGGATGAATTATACGCCCAGGCGGATGACCTTGAGGCACAGCTCCAACACACAGAGGCTTGTTCGGTGGCGGCTAAATGCGTCATTCGTGAGCTCCGGCCGCGCCTCCAATCTAGCGCCCGGACGATCCAACAGCTCGCAGTTGCGGCCGAACCTCAGATCAGCACGATCTTCGGAGCTGTCCCGTCGCCCCTCGACGAGGCTACTGTCACCAAGCTCGCTGAGGACACAGACTCACTTATTCAGGGGTGGCAGCAAGCTGTGTCGGCGTTTACGGAGCTTAGAGCTACAACATTCCAGAGGGTTCCGGAGTTAGGGCCCTTGTTTGAACAGCCGCCCGAAGATGCACAGTAAGGACAGGACCAAGCTGAGGGTGCACAGCAGGAACGAGCACAGGATGCAAGTGCACAGGGTGAACAGGGCACGGGGTCAAGCAGGGCAATGGAGATCGAAACTGTAATTTGCGATTGACTCGGGGACGAGTCAAAGAAATGTGGTCGGGGCTTGTTGGGGCCCTTGTTTTGAAAAACCTTGTTTTGAATGGTTTGAATTTGAATTTGGAACAACGGCCAGATTTTGGGTTGTGAAACGAGGACACCCGGCAGCCGCAATCAAGTCGCAACCACATCAAACGACGGAGCTACCAAGGTTGCGACAGAACAGGCACATAGCGGAGGAAACTAGATGCATAAGTGCAAATAAGGAGAAGATACAGCAGAAAGAATGGAAGCAGAACACACAGATAATCAGAGAAAAGCTAGAAGTAGCTGCAGAAGGACAGAAGAGGAACTAACAGTTGTGATAGCGGGTAAATAAATAGCAGTCACCCGGATGAAAGAGGGGAGATTTGCACAGCAGAAGAGAGAAGAGCGCGACTAAAGGAGAAAACGCATGCTGCAGCAGGAATCCGGAGCATGGATGAGGTCTCTATAGTTCCTAGGGTCTATTGATGTAGAATCTTTGTTCCGAAAGGCATATGTATCAGATCTGTAAGCCCATTGCAAAGCTATGTAATTGGAAGTTGGCCAAGGATTTAACGCAATTGCAGGTTACTGTCTATTTGTGTGATTCACATGCATGTGTGTTAGTCGCGATGCTTTAAAATTTTAATTACTCAAATGTCTGTATGCTCTCGGAATGATGTTGTGTATGTGATTATATTTATGTGATCTAACCCATGATAAGAATGAGTTGCGGATCCGTTCCTTGCCATTGGTCTATTCCCCTCCTGCATGTGGTCGCGGCACGCCTCGGGTGAGACTCTCTACTCTCTAGAGTAGGGTGATAATGCCGGCGTAATCCTAGACTACAGCGGATTCCTTTGTTGGCCACAACCACTGAACCTGGGTCTTGCCCGCGAGACCTGATCGCTCGCCAACAATCATGCACTTGACTTCAAAATTCATAATCAAAGTGTGCCAGAAAATTCTTGCAAATTTTCAAATATTTATGTTGTTTTAAACCATTATCTTTTTCATGTATTGGATGCTGAAAATGTGAAAAATACTTTGGTATGAAACCAACTGGTGAATAATTTCCAGCACAACAACCACTTCCAAGACATGATTTAGAAGTAGAAAAAACGTGCTTATGAAGCATAGAAAGATATCCTTGATGCATTGTCAATGTTTGGCTAGGGTTATTTTTGGAGAAAATAACTCCTTATTCCTAGAATAGTGATCTTCAATACAAGTAAATGCCACAGAAGAGAGATCATCGTGTGACGCAACAAAACTGAAATTGGACCCCCAAGGAGAGATGGTGTGTCTACAATCGCTCTGTCAGTGTTTTCCCTTGGTTTACCCCGTTCTTTTCCTCCAGCCTGAGTCTTAATTGACTTCTTCTTTCTTTGGGTTTATTTATCAAATTCGTAGAATTTGATAAATAAATACTATCCACAATGGTTGGACTTTAATTTATATTCCTGACTTTATATTATCTCCAATCCTTATAACCAATGTTTAACTTTCAACACTTTGTATTTATACTCCACTTTTCTTTTTAAATAAATAACTTGTAATGAACTTTCGGCTCTATATTTCACCACCCAGCCTTACAACAATCACGCTCCAGACTTATGCTAATTATCCGCCAATTGTTTAATTAAACAGTTTCATTATACTTCGGCCCCACCTATATATATCAATAACCAATCAAACACTCGTATCGTACCTGGCTATCCTCCGCACACCTTAGTTAACCTCCGGGCAAGTTCAACGTGCGACCACCGTCCGATGGCCCTTCTCCAAATCAACGACTCTTGGAAATTTCGCTCGGCTTGCAACGTCGGGCTTTAACGTGCGATGGCGTGGGTTAAACGGTTGTTTTCCGGGTCACTTCGCCACGTGTCGCATTCCCTATGGAATCGCTCGCCGAATAAATACCGCCTACTCCGCAAAAGCGGTGCGATATCGACGCGCTTTTGCACCTTCGCGCTCGTGGTTTTGGTGAAAGACACTTCGCCGGGTGCAAGTCTGGATTCATATCCTTTTGTTTGTTAACCTCATGTCCAATAAATCCAATCTTTGGAGGTCGAGTTTCAACACAACAATTTTGTCTCTTTATTAAGCGTGATTTTTATATTTGGTGGGGTTTTACGACCCCGGTTCTCTACACAGACCTCGCCTTCGGGTGGGGTGAGTTCACAGGGTTATCCAAAAATTTACGGGAATTCAAAGACAGAAGAATGGAATTATCAGTACCCAATCGCCTCATAGTTAAACAATTCTTCACAATTAGCCATTCGAGATAATTCAATGGCAACTAAGCTTGGAAATCATTTAACTGGAAACAATTGTTCACACACAGAGGTTTATTGCAGAAATCCCCTCTCTACTCTCCTCTTCCCTCTCTGCTTTTATTCATCCGAGGAACTACAATTTATATACATAACATATGGCTCTTCGGTTCCTCTGAGAGGACCGTTCTAGAAATCAAAAGGTCTAATTATAATAATTCAACTAACTGAAACAGTTCGACTCCTACAACTCTAACTAGTCTAAGTAATACAGTCAGCTGAGGTATTGACACCTAGCTGTTACACACCTAGTTGTTACAACTCAAATGTTTTCGAACCCTCCTAGCCACAACATGTGGACAAAACCTCCTACATTGCTGGCTAGTGCCTAATGCCCCTGCATCATCGTGTGACATAAACCTATTAACAAAAGTGAATTCCTTGAATTTCACCAAATATTTTCTTTTAATTCCTTGCTTTTAAAAGCCAATGATATCCCTTATTGTGTTAATGTTACGGAAATTCCTTGTCCTAGTGCCTCACACTCTACTATGAATGTTTTACCACAAGTAGGTGCAACCGATGTTGGTGTAGAAGAGATGGCATCCATTGAAAGAGAGAATGCCAAAGTAGCCTCATCATTCCATATAAATGATATTTTTCTTGAGGAAGTATGTGAGTGGACTTGAAATGCATGCATAATGGCTAGCAAAGAATGATCAGTAATATCATGTAAGTCTAAAAAATCTTCTAAGAACCTTGATTTTTTCTTAGGAATATGTCATTTTGTAATAGCTTGCATCTTTTGAGGCAACTGCACTCCTTCCTTTATAATATGAACCAAATACTCGAATTCTTATTTCCCAAAAGCACATTTGGATATTTTTACATAAAAATGATTGTTCTCGATAATTATTTATATATAACTTTTCCACATGTTAGTGTGGTATTCACATGATTTATTATAAATATGTGTATTATCAAGAAAACCCACACAAATTTTATAAGATGGGATCAAACAAAATTGTTCTTAAGTCGAGCCCGCCGGACTTCAAACGACGATAAACCATAATTCAAACCAAATTCGCGTTCCAAAATAGCCTGTTGACGTCGACCAATTTTGTGACGTGAAAACCAAATGAATTCCACCCGAATATTTTTCGGTTCCGAAGTTGGGCTGGCGTACGGAGGGAGAGTTGTGACGCGAATTTCTTATCAAATTCGCCCTAATATTTTTCGGGTCCAGATTTCCACTGCACGAGCAGCCCAAACAAAGATCCGCTCCAATCAATTTCTGCCACGTGTCCTCAATAAAAACTTGCCTTGCTCCCGGCTGTGGGTGCATTCGATGGCGTTTAAGGCAATGGGACATGGATATGGCGATTTCATATCAATCGCATTAACATTTAACGCTGTTCAATTGAGTTTTCACATCAAATCCGCATTAATTAATTTTTAACACTGTTTAAGATCGGCCTCCACTCCTCGATTCCGCACGCTCCAATATGATCTGGCCTTCGGCTCTCATTATTAATGATTAGAGATTAATTATGACGGGCGTCCTTTGATTGCATTGTAGTCGGGTCGAGAAAATGGCTTTTAGCTATGGTTTTCGAACGAACGGTTATTTGGATTACACGCATATTTGACGACGATAAGAAGGTGGCTAGCTAGCTGTACCTTTGAACCTTGCAACATATTTGCATTTCTCTCGGTTCTGTCTCTATCTGTCTTCCTCTGTTAATTGGAATTCTGCTTCTTCGTCTCCTCTTGTTCCCACTGCGCCTAAGATTGCACCCATGCCTCGCGTGCGTCATAGAATGCGTTGCCGCAGGGGGAGCACTAGACGTCAACCCCGGCGCGCTCCCTCCAGCCCCTCAACAGAGTCGACTTCCGGCCAGTCCAGTGAATATTACTTAGGTCGATATCCAAATACTAGGAGTGGGCGGGGTCGGCTTGTAGCATCTGGCCACCGTATGGATTCCTGCTCCCTCGTTTCCCCACCGCTAGTTCACCTTCTCCCACGACGCGCACTGCGCAATTTTCCTTTAATTGCTCTCTCAACCGCCCGCAAATCACGGCTTTAGTCACTGTGGTCTTCCGCGAGGAGGCCCAAACGGAGGAAGAATGCACCCGTCCGGCGGGTCTGAGCTCGGAAAAATCCGGCCAGCATTCGGGCCTTCAGGAGGGGAGCCGTGGCATGTATGTGGAGGTAGCACCTAGCGATCCTGGACCTTCCGAAGGATGGTTCCGAATCGTGGAGGAACCACCAGAGGAGTAGTTTGGTTAATTTGTTTTTCTTGCTTAGCAGGCCCACTTAATTGGGCTGCTTTTAGATTATTTTACTGTGCTGGACCTTTGTAATATTTTTTAATTCTGTACATTAAACGTTCAAGACTGGTTTTCCCGTATGAGGGCAGTCTTCTTAATTTTTTGATTTTTTGATGACAAATTTGCCATGAGTCTGGCTAGGCAATGTTTTTGACTTCGGTGTAATTTTCTTCGCAATGTTAATAGATTAACTTTACTTAGAATTCTCACATGATTAGCGTTTTTCTTGATCTGTTCAAGGATTTTGGGTACTTTAATTTGTATTTGGAACAATGGACGTCAGTACTCTATCTGTTGCTTTACTGTTCTACATACTGCTATTTCACTTTCTTATAGATCCCTCGGGCATATTTGGATGCTTTCTCAGATTGTCGATAATCTCCATGTGGACAGTTTTACTTCATATAATATATTCAAAACAACATTTTTTCTCTTGTGAAAAAAAAATGATTAATTTTTATCACTCTGCCTTCAAAACTAGCGATGTTGGTCTATGTTGCTGGTTTATTGATATGGTCTGATAGTATTTTTATATTTTGGACATATCACACTCCTCACATCATTAG